>VCJN01000786.1:0-29115 GCA_006384855.1 Tetraselmis striata
GGGGGGGGGGGGGGGCTTCATTTCGATTGAGAATACCTTCAACAGAGAGGACGCCGCTCTGCAAAGCAGCCGCAGAAGCCATAGCAGCGCCACTTTCCGCTGCAGCGGCGCCTGCAGCTGTACTGGCAGCAGCAGCCACCGCAGTACCGCCTGCTGTTGCAGTAGCCGCTGATGCCGTCAATGCTCCGCCCGTCACAAGACCAGTGGCTGTGAATATGGCACGATTTGCCTGCATGCGTGGCAAGGAGGTGAGCGAATGGATGGCATGGCATGGCATGGGCATGTATACTGTTGTGATAATCTGTTGGATGTGCTGACGTACATTCATTTGGGATGTGTGCATGACAATATACGTAACAGATGCATTGCTGACAGGGGTGGTGTGTTGGCATAAGTCACCTTTTTAAACGCGACGGGCTGCGCTCTGGCTGACGCGTCCATCACATACTGCTTGATGCCACTGTTTATGAGCCACTCTTCATACTTCGGAGTGCCCGAGCTGGCATCATATATGTCGGACATTCGGATATCACACGCATGAGAGGACTCTGAGAGTAATTCCTCCCAAGGTAGGTCACTCCATGGTGTCGTCGCTGCCGCAGGGTAGACCAGGGGCTGAGGGGGCAGACCCTTCATGGCCAGACGCGGTAGAATTTCTGTGTCATAATATTTCTCTAACAGGCAGATGTAGTTCCTCATGTTGTGAGGGCTGCATTTCTCCATTGTCTCGTACGGCTGTGGGGATCCGCCCTCAATGCTGATCAGCTCGTGCTCGGGCCTGACTCCTGCGAGGAACCGTGATACACTTGGAACCATGTCCCCTTTGGCTACGAAAGAGAAAATTCTCCCTCTCAATGACAGAGGAGTGGGGAAAAAAGCTCTGCCAAGCCGGCGCGTTGCCATGGCGCCAAACAGCACTACCGCGAAGACGGGGGCGCGAAGATGATCCGCTGCTTGATGTGCCATCAGCTCAGCCAATGCCGCTCCTCGGCTGTGGCCGATGAATATCACCTTCCACTCGCCTGGCTCCACCCCGGTGAAGCGGCTGCAGATGACGCACTCAAGATGCTTCAGAAAGCCCGACGCCAGACGGACAGGATCCGAAAACCCCAACGGCTCCTTGATGAAGTCTGGGACCCACGCTGGCGTGAGATTTCTTCGCCACTGGCTGCCGAACTTGAGGACAGATTCCCGCTTCCATTCCGTGCCTTTGGCGACGACGTACATCGTCCTCTCCATCGAGAAGGCGTGGACGTCGACAGCGTCGGAACCGTCGCTGCATCGATAGAAGAAGTCGGCCCTGCGACCGGCATGGTTGCGCACCACTTTCGCCTCCGCTTGCGGTTTGTACGCCAATCTGGCCAATGTGGCTGAGAATCGGAGAAGCTCCTTTTCGAGCAGCGGCGGCTGCCGGGCTACAGCGTCAGCCGACTGGCAGACCTGTAAAGCGTTCCGAAGTGATGAGTTGTCGGGAGTGATCAGTCAGGCCCACCCCCAGCAGCCCTGGATATATAACAGCAGGGGCTCCTGTCACCCACTCGCCCCATCGGAGACCAGTGACCTGGTCAACTATCTCCACTCGGACAGCGATAAGGATTACGTGAAGTACGGGTAGCGACGAGTACCTCAGTTCGCCGTGAATTTGGAGTCCGCTCAGTGAAGCAATACCCGGGGCTCGCGTTCGCGTCTTCTACTCCGGTGTCAGCAGTGGCCATGCTCGCGGAAATCGCGCGCACCTCCGTAGCAGAATACCGTAGAACCGGACCGATAACGACTTTTCAGCGACAGGGAACCAGGCAGCAGTGCCACCGGTGCGGTACGGCGAGCGGGAAGCAGAGAGTGCTGCAGATGGGTGGTCGCTCCAGCAGGTGTTCCCGTGATGTGAAATGTCGGGCCGTTACGCTCCGACCCGGTCAGTTCGCGTCACAACCGGCGGGGGGCGGGGGGCAGCAGTGGTGCATGCGATGTCTGTACGGGTGTGTTTATATGGTGCTGTATTTACGCGTAGGACACCAGTACCATAGCGCTGTGATGTATGCTGTATAAATGTATATACACGGCGCCAATACACAATAACGTGCTCATCTTGAGTCGTAATTCGTATAAATATGCTGTCATCTATCCTATACTAGCTAGATGCCGACTACCACCGCCGCCATCAGCAAGGCAGATGGAATGGATGATATATTTTCATTCCGTACTATGCTGCTGACCAAGTACTGATGCCCGTAGGAATAAGCTCAGCATATGGTAGCGCAACATTCGCACGTGCGCGCATTCGCGTAGCGAGCAGTAATCCTTAAATAGTGATGAGTGCTATTACCGTTCGCGAAATATCATATCCTTCTCGACTTCTCATATCCTTCTCGAGCGGAGGTGTGGAAACCGCCTGTTTTCCCGTAGGTGCTGAGCTTCATCTTCGTCCTGCCGCCATTTACTTTATACACCCATGTCATTAATAAGGCAGGGTCCGATTTGATTTATGTTTTAGAACCCCCCCTTCTCTTTCCACCCCCCTCTACTTTATTTATGTTGATCTCACAGTACTTATCAGAACATGCCCAAAGTTGCATAATAACTACCACTGGCATGACTTTTTGGGTAGTGGGGCACTTTTTGGAACCATCACCATATTACAGTCAGCATCATGACAAACCAACCATACTGTGGCCTATCCACCCCTCCATGTAGTGCTATGATGCTGCTAAGCAGCTGTATGCCGGGCCTATATATTAAAGACTTTCCGTGCGTTCTCTATACTCACGCTATCATCTCATGTATTTATGATCCGATCTTATGAAATGGTATTCGGATACCGGTACTGGGCGGGAGCTTTTGTGGGCTTGAGAGCACCCTCCCGGAGGAAACCCCGCCCAGCACCCAGGTCACACTGAAACGCCTGGAGGGCCCTTCCTGCTGGCCTGCTGGAGGGCAGGACGAGGATTCAAGGAAACCCCGCGGCGACAAACACGTGTTTGCACAGCACAATAACAGGTTGTACGCGTTACGGCGTTACAGCCTACTGGGAGTTTGGGAGTCTGGGACACTGTACGGCGGTACGGTACTCGCCTACGGGTACTCGGACTACAGTCGTACGGTAGGACGGTAGTACATTATGATAATATATATGGTAGCTCAATAGCAAATTAACGAGCGGACGATGTTGAGCTAGCTACCGGTACCCGGGGCGCGTCGCGGCGTCGCGCGGCGGTGACGCTTCGTCGCTGATACGGGCGCGGCGGTGCAGCATGCCACGACGTTGCCGCTGCGATAGGCTGTGACTCTCACAATCATGTGTCGCGCCGTCCGATATGCTGGCCAGCTACCCAAACTGACGTCCCAAGCAATACTTTCATTCCAGGCAGCCCAACTGTCTCCTCAGTCCCTCATCCCCTGACCGATGGCGAGCCCCTCTGCGGGTACGCCTGTGGACGGCCTCCGGCCGCCGCTGTCTATGGCGGTGGGCCCGCCGAGACGGCCAACGCCGCCATTGCCGCCGGCGCCTCTCCGGCTACCAACGCCCAGGGCAGCACTGGCGCTACCGGTATTTAGGGTGCTGCGCCTACGACTCCGCAGGGTTCCGCCGCAGCCACGCCCGAGGTTCAGCGCAAGGTTTATTCAGCGCGCTGCTGCTCAGCGTGCTGCGCGCGCCTCTTGATGTCTCTTACAGTTCTACGCCGCCATTTCACTACTTTGTAGGACTAAATAAGATCACGGAAGGATACAGGGTACTCTAACGGTAAGAAGATGACACCGGAATGCTACTGAGCCCCTTCTCAAATATCCCGGGATGTTGGCAGGTATACCTGCTGCTGAGCTGCGACGACAGGATCCCGCGCGCCGAAACCGAAGGGCGAAACCCATAGTGGATGGCGCCGAACGGGGCACCTTCATATTACAACACCGGCCCCACCGGCCGCGGCATCAGCACTGCGGACCCGAGCATGCAGCACTCCACACTCCCTCGCACACACTCGTACTCGTACTGCTATGACGACAGGTATTAAGGATTACCAGGGGTATTACGATAGGTATTACCCCTGGTATTACCACCCGCCCAACAACCCCCACACGCACGCACAACCAGCACTACCATGGCTTCTCCCGCCGCACCTATAATTGTTGACAAACACTGGTCAAAGCAGCTGATCAGCTGGTAAACAAGTCAAATGATGTATAAGTAAGCTCATCTGGCTTATATTCAAATAAGCCTGATTAATATGATATTCGTAACAGTGCAGTATAAATTACACTGTAGCTACTGCAGAAATGATGGAATGTACTGGTACTATCAAGTGACATACACTGGACATGCAGAGCAAGACAGGTGTGAGGCATGTGAAGACATGCCTCATATATCAAACATACCCCAGATTTCTGACAGGTGTCCGACTGAACCGCAATAGCCTTTTAGATATTGGATGAAGAAACATGAGAAATGGACACATGAGCAGATGGGGCATGCCCCTAGCAAGGGCATCCTGCAGATGAGAATTTCATGGGACATTTCTCATCATTTGTAATCACAATATTCTGATCCCACAGACTCTGTCCCAACAGCAAGCTAGGAATTCTCCGAACATCTTGAGGGTATGGGCCCTCAAGTCGCAGCCAAGGCCTAATGCTGGCCTGGCCTTCGCCGACTACACCTCCAATTCGCACAGCCAGCCCTGGACGCGCCCCTCCTCACGCCCCGAGGGGCGTCATTCCGACACCCCCCCGGACGCCAGCAATACCCAGGGCTATATATTTTCCTCGAGCGGCAAGTCGCCCTTCAGCAATTTCTACCCTTCGCGCTTCAAAATGTTGGTCACCCAGCCCAGCCCAGCCCGCCTTCGACACAATTGCGACTGGACCCGACCGACGAAGCAGCGGACGCGGTGGACAGCGCCCTGCTCAGCTTCGAGTACTTCTGCAGCGAGCAAGCAATGATGCATGGCAAGGCGATCCTCTTCCGGGACTACGAAACAGCCGCGAAAATCATGGCCGCCGACCGGCCTGGCAGGTGCAAGGCTCTGGGTCGGCAGGTGGCCAACTTCGATGAAGCGAAGTGGAAGCGCCACCGGATGGAGCTCGTGATGGCTCTCGTGTCGTGCAAGTTCACGCAGCTGCCGGACTTGCGGGCAGCCCAGCTGGAGACAACTGGCTCTACCCTAGTGGAGGCGTCTTCGTGGGACAGGATTTGGGGGATTGGCATGAACGCCACAGAGGCGGGCAAGATGCTGCCGGCGCGGTGGAAGGGGCAGAACCTTCTGGGGAGGAGTCTGACGGAGCTGCGTGAGCGGATCATGGCAGGTGACATCCCGGCTAGCGGGCTGACACAGAAGCTTCCGCCCGCGGAGGCGTCGCCGCCGGCGCGGTGGAAGGGGCGGAACCTTCTGGGGAGGAGTCTGACGGAGCTGCGTGAGCGGATCATGGCAGGTGACATCCCGGCTAGCGGGCTGACACAGAAGCTTCCGCCCGCGGAGGCGTCAACAGGGGTGAAGCAAGGTACCAGTAGGGGCGGTGGTAGTGCGGCTGGGGCCCAGCCTGTAGGCAAGCGTGGTAAGCCACTTAGAAAAGTGGGCAAGCTGCGGCAGGCGTGGAAGAAGCAGAAGCGCTCCGCCGCTGTATGAAGTATAATGAATGCTTTGTAAACATACTAATGCAATTTCGGTAAAGCTTCTTTGCCGGCAGGGTTTTAATAGTAACAGCGTGGTTATATTAGTCAGGTCGGAATTGATGGGCAAATCATCTATACTTCGAACAGAGAATATACTCCGTTGCCACGGGACCAGAATGGGTGTCAAATTCCTCAATACTAAGCCAGACAGTAATTCACATGAGTGCGTGGCGGACATCGATTGCAATCACCACAGACGACAGGGAGAGGGCGCACAAGGTGTGTGTGGTGTTCATGTCAATCCGATGCGCGCCGTAGCATGCGTGACTGCATGTACAACCTGTGAACGGCTGCGTTTGAGCTGCACAGTTCGTGGTTTGACATGCTCATGGCATGGCGGAAGCATGACGGGAGATGCAATCATTAAAAGCACAAGCACCAGGGTGGACAGTGTAAACACCTGCCAATCTAAGGGTTGATGACGCATAGGGTATGCCAGCATAGCCTCCTCTGTAAAGACTGAAGTCAGTGAAAACGCGATGTTTACTATTGGAGCACGTAGATCGAAAATGTGCCCTGCGCTTATTAATTAAAAACGACACAACAAATACTTGTATTATCATGGTAGATCACATGCGTGTGCTGGTGCTGATCCGACTGCGTCTCTGATTTATGACGTGAAATATCGTCATTGGCTCCTCTCACCTCTGTAGGGAGGCTACCCTCGGCGCAGCTGGGGCCGGTCTCCAGTCGCCTTGCGCAGGTTATTGTCGCAGATGCGATCGGCACTGAGCTGCCGCAGCTCCGGCAGCGCAGCCAGAAGCCTCTTAACAGCGATGTCCCCCACCCCAGGACAATACTGCATCCCCAGACTGCGCAGGTGGAGGAGCGCAGTGAGGCTGGCGGCCCCTGCGTCTGTCATATTGCTGAGGCTGCTGCAGTCCAGAGCGGTCAGACGGATGGCATGCGCGCCGATGACGGCCATCGCTGCATCACCCAGCTGCTCGCAGCCACGGACAGAGAGCGACATCAGCTGTGCACCGTGCGTCAGCAGCACCGCCTCAAGCCCCTCCGCAGTAATTCCCGCGCAGTAACCGATGTTGAGCGCCGTCAGCGGCCCTGGTAAATGCTGCAGGTGGTGCAGCCCAGCGTCTGTGATGCTGGCGCACTGCATTAGCTGCAGGTCGGCTAGGCGAGGGAAGCGGCGAGGCAGCGCGTACGCACCGGCGTCTGTGATTGGGCAGCCACTAATCTCGAGCGCGGTGAGGTTGCCCGCCCCGGCGATGACGGTCGTGCCTTCCAGGCATGTATCGTCCAGCTTGACGCAGCCGCGGAGTAGCAGCGCGCGCAGGCTGGGCGGCAAGTAGGCCAGGCCCTCGTGGGTAACGCTGGGACAGCTCGACAGGGACAGTGTGTGCAGGGCGGTCAGCCCACGCATGTGCCAGAGCCCGGCGTCCGTCAGCTGTGGAACACGCTCGAGCCGTAGTGACGTCAGCAGCGTGCAGCAGCTGAGGGCTGCCGGCGTCGCGTCGGTTAGCCGCCTGCAGCGGCTGGCGTCCAGGGCTGTAAGAGCTGGCAGCGCAGCGAGCACCGCGACGCCGGTGTCGGTGATGTTGCGACAGCCGGCGAGGCCTAGGGATTGCAGCGCGGCCAGCTGCGCCAGGACGCCAAGCGCGGTGTCGTCGACGCGGTGGCAGTCGGTGAGGTCCAATGAGGCGAGGGAGGTCGACAGCGGCAGCAGCGCGCGAAGGCCATGGGCGGTGAGGAAGTCCGAGCCCTGGAGGTTGAGAAACGTGAGGCGGAGACATGCGAGGGCTGGCAGCCAAGAGTCACGAGTATTGGTGCAGCTGCGCATGTCGAGCGCCTGCAGAGACGGGAAGCGCGCCACCCAGTCGCGCGGCATCGCGTCCCGCCGGCTGCGCGGGAACAGCGACCGCCGCTCCTCTGTGAGCAGCCGTTGCCAGCGGGCGCACACCAAGCGAGTGGCGCCTGCGGCGCGTGATCCCTCCGGGTGCCACTCCAGGCATGTGAACACGCGCAGCAGCACCTCCTCCGGCGCCGCTTCCCAGCCGCTACATTCCTCTGACGGCTCCGCTTCCCCCGGCACAATACTGGGCGCTGGCACCCACTGACTCTGCGTGCAACAACGCCGGCAACTCAACGACAGCCAGCTGACCATCACCACCACCATCATCAGGTGTCCAGTTATATTTATCGCAAATTGATCACCATAGACGATACAGCAAACCGTGTTTTGCATAACATGGAGCAGCTGTGCACTGAATTGGCAGCCGTCAGGGCTGCGAGAACAGGGAGCGTGCTGCATACAGGGGTAGCAGCAGTGGGCGTGCCATCCACCTCAGCGGGCGGCGCCAATCTGCCCTGGACCGGGCCCGCCCTCGCAGCACGCTGGCTCCTCGCTGGCGTGGGGTTCGTCGGGAAGGTGCAAGCAGCCGCAGCACGCGCCGAGCCCCACCATGCCCTGCCGTCATAGGTAGCGTTGGATTGCGGGGGAGCACGTCTGAGTTCCACTGACGGCAGCCACAAAGAGCAAGTCGTCTGGGCCTCTCGTGAGCGCGCGGCGCCGGCTGTCGTCACCGTTGCGGACACGCGCAACTGCCCGCCCAGCTCAGCCAGCTCCTGGGGGACGCAGCGGGTGAGCGCCCAAACACAATGTCGCGGGATGCTGGCCGTGCCCGAGTGCCACCTTGTCCTGTATGCACGCGTGCAAGAGGTGTTGGTTCCTAGATGCCTTAACGACGCCACCCGTATCAGCCACCCGTAACACCATCCGCCGTGACAGCCATCCGACAATAGTCGCTGCTCGCCCAATATTAAGAAGAAACGTTATTTCATATAGATAACGTTCGATCAGGGTTTACATATTATAAGTGCACATATTTCAAACGCTATCTTGTTTTTAAAATCGACGAATCGACGGTCAGACCCGAATCGTCATGATGGATTGATATGTATTTAGCCGCTGATAATGATTAGTACACAAAATTTATCAGCCCTTTGGTCGCGCTACTACCGGTATTTATAGCGAGTGCTGTCGCCCCTATGGTAAAAGTAAGAAAAGTTCGCCCCGGGACACCGGCCGAAGCCGCCCCAACACTTGACCTCTTGCGCCAACTGCAGTCGTAGATATATTTACATCGGGGCTTTCACAAAAACGCACTACAAAGAGAACTAAGAGCAATTATGAGAGGTTGCCAGCAAAAGAGATACTTAAGCCTGAAAACAAGGTCGAACAGGAGGACAGGGAGCCAATAGACAAAAAGGAGCCAAGGGAACCACGAAGTCACTTAGCTGCCAGAAACTCCAAGAACCCCCGCCCCGGGGTAGGCTATCAGGCACGGCGAGGACGCTTGCACCCAAGACCCGGGTCATAGCAACACATGCCGACGAACGACGCGACGCGGGCGCAGGAGCACCATCACGTGCCACACGCGCGGCCGCGACCCCGCCAAGAACATTGTCTGCATGAGCCATGTTGATGAGCAAGGAGAAACGGCGGCGCCACGCAGACAAGAGCTGGCCGATATTCTTGCCAGTGTGTGCTTGGCTAGCTTTCGCGAGCTCCACCAAGAAGGCCTCAGCGTGCGGGGCCAGCGAGCCAAACTCGGAAACGGCGAAAGGGACAAAGCGAAGCATGCCGGCGGCGTTTCGGACACCCTCGTCATACTTCTGGATTTTGTGGCGCTCTGCAGCCCGCAAAGCAGTCGTTGGATCCGGGGTTGACACGCCGAGGATAGGGGCAATGGTGGTATCGACAGCAACCGTGTTTCCGCGGATACCGCCATACCCAAAAAGCCCAACATCGGCGGGCCGCCCGTCGCTGCCCTTCGGGAGAGAAACAAGCACCGACGGCTCCGTGAGGATCTGGACACCCACGCCCAGCGCTGACTTCACGTCGTGGCAAATGTCGGAAAGGCCATGTGCCGCCCACTCGTGTGCGGCGTGATTGGAGTCGCCCCCAGAGCAGCGTGCCACGTGATCAGCGTACGCAACCGCCCAAGTTGAAGGAGTGAACTCCACGCCAGCATCCTCAAAACGGGCAAGCATGCCTTGTACCGAGAAGGAGCAAGAAGCACAAGAGCATGGCTCGCCAAGGGAGAGGACAGGAGACGCCGGAAGGCCAAATGGGCGGCAAGCGGCCACACGGAACATGGAATCGTAGTACTCAGGGGAACGCTCACGGACTTCACCAAGGCGACCCTCACATGGAGGATCAGTCACCAGGAACGCCGTCGCAGCGCGTAAGAGGCGGCCTCGGAAGCGGTTGCTGTCAGGGCCGCTTCTAGGCATACGCGCAGCCAGCTTTGCGAAACGGACCGTGTGGATGCGGTGGCTCAGGGTTTCCTGTACTTTCCGCATGGAGTGCAAGGGGAAGTCCGAGTAATGCGGGATAGCTTGGAGGTCGGCCGCCGAGCGCAAAGCAGACGCCGGCTCAGCCCCGGCGTCCGAGCAGCCGGCCCGGGCAACGTGGGAGCGCTTGGAGGGGAGCAACTTCAAGGCAGAGGCCAATGGCCCCGCTAGATCTTCGAGCACCGCGTCTCCACACTCGTTAACGACACGCGTATGAGCGGCGCGAAGCTCGATAGCCCACATCGGCGCCGACGCGTTGGCGCTGGCATCGAGCTCCAACGTTGGGGTGGCCAAAGCCTGGTGGATCGAGGACGCCCCAACAAGGTAGAGGCTTTGAGGGCTAGACACGCCGGACGGGTCGGAAAAGAACGCCCCAGCGTCGCTCAGGGTGGCGTGTTGAGCACGGAGGAAAGTCACAGCTTGGCCAACCACGAGGGCGGCAGCGCCGAAGTGGGAGGCATCTGCTATAGACACATTATCGCCGATGCCGAGGCCCCCAAATTGGACCGGGAGGGACAGCTGCGTGCGCATGGAGGGCGTATCCAAGAGGTCGGGGTCAACACCCCATATGCCGGCAAGCGTTGAAAATGCGGCGGCGTCGGCATCTTCGAGGAAAGACGTAATGGTGTCGCCATACCCCTCGGATCGACCCAAGCCCCGAGGCGTGGAGCGGAGATGGTGGCCAAAACGACGGCCGCAAACTTGCAACAAACGAGTAGCAGTGTGGGAGTGGAAGTGGTCTGCCAAACCGATAAGCCGGGAGCCGAATTGGCGAAATCTCTCGACTGTTTTGTCCAGCAGTTCCCGGGCGAAAATGGCCGAGCCCACAGGGGCACCAAGCACCTTGATTCCAGACGAGGAGACTGCAACACCATGCAACAAATGCCCAAAAGGAAGGGCGCCGAACGGGGACGAAGAGCCAAGCTGACAATACGCCTGTCGTTTGCGAATGGTGACACTTAACCCAACGGCGGCAAAAGCGGATGGGGCCACCCATGTAGCAAGCGCAAGTCCATCGCCAGTGCCGACAAGGTTGACGTCGTCTGAGAAAGCCGCCAACACTGAGTGACTGGGGGCAGCCGCGCCGATGCGAGCATACACTCGGGCGGCGACGGCGGCGAACAGAATGAGGCCGAGGACGCAACCCTGGCGGGCCCCTCGACGGCTTGGAATCCGGAGAGAAGGACCGGGTTGGGAGCCGTCGAAAACGTACAGATTGGACTCTTGACCATACAGCATGATCGCCGAACGCAATAGAGGCTGCCAAACAGGGTCCTCGAACAGTGTTCGGAACATTTCGGAGCGGTAGAAGGAATTGAACGCGTTTTCGGCGTCAAGCTGCACCAAGACGAGGGATGGATCCGAGTCCAGGAGAGATCGCACAAGGAATTGAACTAGTTCCACGCCACCCTTAACGCCAAAACCGAACTGGCCGCGGGCGGCAAGCCATTGGGCGATGGGCTCGCCATGAGCGCGCAAGAGGACGCGCATAGCGAACCGGACAAGCACGCTGCCGATGCCAATGGGCCGAACGGACCCCTTCATGTCTCCGGCACTTACTTCCAAGGCATTGCGCTCCGCCGGCGTGAGCTTATCTAGGGGAACCAAGGTAGCAGAGGAAAGGAAATGGGCGACGCCCGCAGGGACCTCCGCATTTGCGATGGCCTCGGCTATGCCACGGAGGTGGGAGCGCGAGCAGAGGGCACGGAGAGCCTCAAAGCGGATGCCATCGAGGAATGGGGCAGAACCATTGGGGCTGCTGGACAACACCTCGCAAACGTCCACCGAAGACTCAGGGAAAGCGAGGCGGTCCAGCGAGAACGGATCCGGGAGCGCGCAAGGAACAGGGTCCGGGGTTTGGGGATGCAGGCGGAGGAGCTCTTCGTGGAGCCGCGGGCCAGTGGGCGCGAGCGGGACTGAGTGAAGGGCGGCAGCAGCGCGGCTGTACTCGCCCACCGCGGCCAAAGCCGAGGCCCGAGCAGCTTGGCGTTTGGTAACCGGCGGTGGGTCCCCACAAATGGCCGACGCCGGAGCCACGTAATCATGAGGAGTAGCCCGAACGGATGCATGCGTACGCGCGAGGGCGAACAATGTGTCTAGATCACCACGCTCCCAACACACAGGTCGTATAAAATAGCGGCTATAAAAGATTTTGTCGCCCTTTTGGCCGCCGCCTACTCACTGCTCGGCTGCTCGCTCGCAGACATCGTAATTCTTCTTGGTCGCAGACATCGTCTTGCTCGCAGACATCGTCGTAAAAAGTAATCAAGTTCGCCCCGGGACATCGGCCGAAGCCTCCCCAGCACTTGACCTCGTGCGCCAACTGCAGTCGTAGGTCTGGCATAGCCCGTAGACCATTGCCCCATTCGAACCCCGATGCGAATAAGGCGGGCTAATGCATCAACCGGGGAAACCCCTATGGTGATTAAGTACGACGATGTACATCCCTTGTCCGCTCGGTAGGGCGGTCGTCTCGTTTGCGAGAGACCCGGGTTCGATTCCTGGCCGATGTATTTCGGCAATATCGGCCCGGCGTGTCCCCGGTTTACCCGGTTGATGCATTTGCCCTTCGGGGTTTGAATGAGGCAATGGTCTACGGGCTATGCCAGACCTACGACTGCAGTTGGCGCACGAGGTCAAGTGCTGGGGAGGCTTCGGCCGATGTCCCGGGGCGAACTTGATTACTTTTTACGACGATGTCTGCGAGCAAGACGATGTCTGCGACCAAGAAGAATTACGATGTCTGCGAGCGAGCAGCCGAGCAGTGAGTAGGCGGCGGCCAAAAGGGCGACAAAATCTTTTATAGCCGCTATTTTATACGACCTGTGTACTATTAATTTAGTATGATTAACTGCGGCTGGGCTGCTGGTCGATAGTTATGGTATCCAATCCCACGGGCGGCGGGGGACCGTGCGGCAGCGCGACCAGTCTGATTGTCGCTGTATCTCCAGGTACTGCCGGATGGGCGACAGCTGCGAGTATTAGTTAGGGAGCAAGAACAAGAAAGATATACGGGTGCATATGACCAAGTCTTGCCGTTGTCGTCGGGTTCGGCGCCGTCGCCAGCGTCGCCAGGCCTCCAACGACGGCAACACCAGCGTCCTGTGACATCTGTCGTCGCAACTCTGTGGTGTTGCCTCCTCAATGTTCTCTGACATACGGGACTTTCCACTGTCCGCTACCCCTACCGCTGTACGCGAAGAGTGAGCCATCGGCCTGGCCACGCATCCCCCGACAGCGTAGTGCGATGGCGGGCGCAGCGGGGGCGGTCCGGGCGATGGGAGGCAAGGGTGGGCGCGTCGACTACAGGCGCGGTCGGGCGGGCCGAGGGCGCGGTCGGGGTCGCCAAGGGCGACCACAGAAGGCGCTGCCGCTGGTGACGCCGGTGGTGGAGCGCTTGCGGAGTGGCGATGGTGCTGAGACGTCAGAGGTGGAGGCGCTGCTACTGCGAATCAAGCGCCTGCCCGGCGCTGCCAGTACGTCGCCGGCTGCCAACTGGGCGGCGGCGACCCCCCCCCCCCCCCCCCCCCCCCCCCCCCACATACACACCAACTCCTCCCTTCCGCTTGTATTTTTATTATGAATTAAAAAAACGACAAAGAAACATCCATTCGTTATCGGACAATAATGCTCGGGCAGGTAGTTGAATGTGCTGAGTTTGCTGCATCACAAACGCTGCCCAGGTGCCGCCTGGGACCTCTACGTCGCGGCAGAGGAGGCAGAGGTGCCAATGAGCGCACAGGTACTCACTGACTATGGGAATGGCCATCAAGCGCTTCCCGTAAGGGGAAGGGGGGGGGGTGTAGATGCGTTGCTGCAGCCACAACACACAGCCCTCTCCTTTGAGTCACACGCTTCACTTGCTCCAGCGTGCCAAACACACATCAGCTGGTTTCCCACATGCTGGTGAGGTATCCCATCTACTGCGCGATGCCTGACGCCGCCGTGTGGATGGCACAGGCCTACGGCTCCGTCATCTCCACGGTTGGCGGCGCCCGCGGGTGGGACGCAGTCAAGCGCGCGCGCGCCGCATTCGAGCACTTTTCGGCGTCAGGCTTGCCGGCGGACCCCTACGTTGTCAGCGCAATGATCTCTGGTAGCGCCTGCCTGCCACCCAGTCCCCACGGGTAGGCTGAAAAGGGGCAGCGGCGCCAGCCACCCAGAGAACGCGCAGCGCAATGCTTCATTGCGCGCGGATGTGTCCGCCTGCTGCTTTGTCTGGCTTTGTGGGTGGCGCTGAGTGGGGGCGGTGCTGGCGCGGCGCAGCGTGCGCCAAGGCCGGGGAAGAGGCAGAGGCGTTTGGCGTGTGGAAGGCCGCCTCTGCTGCTGGCTTGGCGATGGACACCGCCATCCTCAACACACTGCTTGACGCTTGCGCGCGCAGCCGGCAGGCGGACCGCGCTCTGGCGATGTACCGGCAGGCGGTGATGGACGGGGTGCCGCCCGATGAGTACACCATCGGTGAGGCAGCCACTCAGCCACATGCAGAAGCTGAGTGTGTGGCTAGCTGGCGGGCATAGCATTCTGGCAGTCTCTGGGATGTGTGTCCGCGTCTGCTTGCAGGCATGTCATGCGGCGGCACCAGAGGGTGGCACTGCAGCGGTGGCTTGGGCCGCGCGAGGGACTTAGCGGTGTGCAGACATTATCAGGGCTGACTCCGATGTCTGCGCTCAGGCACATTGCTCAACGCCCTGGCCAAGGAGGCGCGCGCTGAGGATGCGCTGGCGGTGTACGCGGAGAGCTCGCAAGAGCATCAGGCAACCACCTCTCCTCTCCTCTCACAGCCCCCCCCCCCCCCCCCCCCCTCCTCCCCCGCGCGCCCTGGCTCCATCCCTCGATCTTTCCCTGACACCGTGGGTTCTCCCCTTAGTTATGCCCTGCATGGCGGCCTCTCCCTCACGCCGCAGCGCAGATCCCACCCAACCGGTACATCATCAGCGCGCTCATCACAGCCCTCTCGCGCTCTGGCCAGCCGGCACGCGCACTGGAGGCCTTCGAGCAGGGCAAGGCGGCGGGCATCCAGGCTGATGAGGTGGTGCTGCCATCCATGAGGGGGGGGGGGGGGGGGGAAGGGGGTTTCGCAGTCAACGTGTGTACCGGCGGCTTTGAGGAAAGACAGATGGGCAGAGCGGTGTGCTCCAGTGGGTAACGCAGCTGGCGCTGTCTGGGTTTGTGCAGATGATGGTCAACTCGGTGATCGACGCGTTTGCTCGCGTGGGCGACGCAGACACCGCAATGCAGCTGTAAGGCCGCCCAGCGCCCCATGCTGCGCGTGCCTGCTGCGCTGCTCCCCGTGTCAAGGGGCGCGGGACGCTGCATGGTGAACAATAGCGCCTACACCCAATCAATGTGGGCCGCCTGAGGCACTCTGCGGGGCGCTGTGTGCAGGTACACACAGGGACGGGCGAGCGGGCTCAGGCTGGCCACCAATGAGGCCACTGTGTCTTCCATGCTGTGCGCTTTCTCACACGCCCGAGAATCCGAACGCGCCATCGCCTTCTTTGAGCAGGTGCGTTCCCTATCCCTTCCCTCTTTCCCCATCCCAGCGGCTCCATCTGTCTCCCTCGACCGTCGCTGCGTGTTTATTTCTCGCTACTTTGGAATTGCCCTGTCACTCTGTTTGGCACTTGTTATGCACCTGGGCTTGGCGGAGGCAGGAGGGGGGGAGGGGGGGGGGGGGGGGGGGGGGGCTGGGAATTTTGCAACATTTTTGTGCCCGTGTGTATGGCTGTGTCTTGACGGTGTACCTACTGGCGCTCCAGTGTTCAGCGTGCGTGCAGAAAGGAGGAACACAGCGGTGATGCCAAAGCAAAGGCTGACGAGCGCGCCGGCTCTGTGCGTTCCTCGGGCTTGACAGGTCGCCCCTGAGTGGCCAGATGGCCGGCCGTCACCTGTGTGCTACCTTCTGCTGCGTGATGTAGCAGCGCAGGCCGGGGACCTCGCGGCGGCGCAGCGCATCTCCGGCATGATGAAGTCTATGCGCTCCTCCAGGCTACAGCAGGAGGGCGCGCAGGAGAAGGCTGGCGATGCTGGCAGCAGTGACGACGAGCCCAAGTGGGAGGCAACGGGGCAGCGACGTGGCATGTATGCCTTTGCCACCTTTGCCTGCGATGGAAAGGTGAGTGGCTGCCAGAATACGATGCAGCCGCTACTTTGGGGGGACTGCTTCATGTCACGTGTGAGAGAGCTGGTAGAGGGAAAGAGGGCGGGGTGGGCGAGAGTGGCGGGGTGGGAGGGGGGGGGGGGTCACTTTGGGGGAAGTGCACACAACAACAAAGCGAATTAAGCGCCTTTTCGCCATTGAGATGACAAGCGTGATGACAGGACTGCATCACTGCCAAGCAGACAGCGTCTTTTGCAGCAGTCAGCCGGAAATCCGTGAACCACAGGCGCCATTCATCTGCAAATCGCACCGTATCTGCAAAAAACTATGGGCGATGGGCCATGTCCATAAACGCGAAGTCTGTGGGCAGTTGCTTTGGCTATTTTCTGCACTCCTAAGGAGCTACCTTATCTAGAATGGAATCCATTTTTTTGCTTCTCGTCCCATCTTTAGTATCTCAAGCATATGGTGCGTATCTCCATTCTGCGCGATCAGGCACTGTTGCGTGTTGTTTTCCGCCATCGATTCCAAACAGCTGCAGCGCTTTGAGGATTGTGAACATCAGTCCGGCCGGGGCTGCGCTTTGTTATTTTTTAACATTCAGCATGATGAGAATGTGTGACACGGGGGCAGGGGGGGGGGGATGCGGCTGACATGTCCAAGACACTCGTTGCCGCCATCATGGTCATGTAGCAGTCCACTGACTACAAACCGAGGTCCCTGCATTGCTTCGCTCGAGTTCGGGATGTGAGAACTTCAGCCATCTCCCCATGTGCCTGCCAGGTGTTCAAGACAGAGAATGGCCACGCGGAGCGCTCTCTGCCGCCGGATGCACCCGAGCGGCAACTATTGAATGGCGCGGCTGAAGAGATGGTGTCGGAGCTGCGCCACTGCGCGGGGTTTGCGCACCACACTGACTCGGTGCTGCTGATGGAGGGCGGGGAGGCTGCCAAGGTGGGCGACGCGTGCGATGACCTGCTCGTCGGCTGGTTGGCTTTGGGCTCAATTATGGGAAGCGCTGCTGTGGATGACAGGTTGGGAGGGCACGGCAGGCAACGTGGAGCATCATGAAACGGACTGGCCCTGTCGGGCCTGCAGGCTTACTGGTAGTAGGCAGGCACGCTCCGCCCCGATCATTTCTGACACCCAACTCCATCGTGCAGGAGGCCGCTCTAACGGCGCATGCGGAGAAAAAGGCGCTGGGGGCGCTCATTCGAAGTGGCAACGCCGGCGAGCTGCTGAAGGTGATCTGTTTCGGCTTCTAGCCCACCACACTGTTGCCCCGGGAGGCCGCCCAGGCCCCCATGCCTTCGTGCCCGCCACTTCGGAAGTGCGGCCGCCCGGCTAGAGAGAGTTTGCGGGTTGATCCCTTTGGGGGCAATGCCGTATGCATGGGGGATCAGACGTTGGTCGGCTGGCCTGTGCTCTCACATGCATTGCCGCCTGCTGGTGTGGGGCCAGGTGAGCGTCAGCATCCGAATGTGCCGCGACTGCCACGAGTGCTTCAAGGCTGCAAGTGCGCACTACGGCAAGCGGATCTCCTGCGACGACCGCTCCAACCTGCATGTCTTCGAGGGCGGCGTCTGCTCCTGCGGCGAGCGCTGGCGGTGAGACGAAGCAGTGTGGGCCACTGGTAAGCACGTCCTGCCTCTCAGGCTGGAAGCGTCTGTCCGCACAAAACATTGTTTACAGGCCGCTGACATGCGCACACAGCTTGGGGCAGCCAGGAACATCCAAATCCTGGGCTAGCACTGCTAGCGCACGGATGGCCTTCAACATGCTTCAGTGCCTCCTGAGGATGTAACAGCGGATGTCACGATGCTCCTGTATTTATACAAGCGCGCTGACGTGCGCGAATCGCGCCCTCCGAGGACGGGCTTTTATCAGGCCGCACAGCAGGGAAGTCCAGTTCGCCTGATACTGTCATGCAAAGAGGGTCCTTGCAGCTCACGGTGTAACGAGAAACTGGATGATGGCCTGAGAGCGTTCAGCGGTTCCTGCCAGGCCGGGCCCAGCGTCCAGCCAATCGACCGAGTGAAGGAACGTCGCAAGAGGAGAGACGACATGAAGGGGGAGCAAAGACCCCATGTGTGTTTCTGATTACCAAAATCCTGGCCTACAGAAGCGCCCTTAGCCGCTTGCGGTTGTCACACCGTCCCGCTTGGCTGCGTGTGAATCGTCGTTCTCGCTTGAGGGCGCGCTTTGATTCTGTTCTAACTCGGATTGGGGCAGAGGGGGCAGGTGCTGCAGCAGCGCGACCGCGGTGCGCCGTGCTGCACCCGGGCTGGCTCGCAGAAACAGCTCCGGCCACCCCAGCTCTAGCTCCGAGACAAGCCACTGCCACCCGGCAATCCAGGAATTGTCATCTCCAGCGAGACTGCTGGGTGCGGCTTCTACAGTCCCACGCTTTTGCCCCGCGGGAAGCAGATCCACGCGGGCTAGGTAGGGCACGCCACCGCAACGTTGCTCTACATACCGCATGACGCGCTGGGCCAGCGCCACGAGCTCATGCGGGGGTGCGTCTAGGACGTGCACGCTTTGCCGCGTGCAGCCATGCTCCATTAGGCCCGTGCCAGGCACGGCCGGCAACGCACCCGAGCCCCTATCGTGTGCGTCTCCCTCGGCCGCGCCCCAGCCCTGCGGATCCTTGCGAACCGCGTGCAGCAACTCCCCGTTGATGAATACCAGGCAGATTTCGCCGAGACGCGTCACCTCGGGCAGAAACGGCTGCACCAACAGGCCGCACGTCCGTACAAGTTGCGACAACCACAGCGGGGTTCCCTCGCAAGTCCGCAGCCGTTCCACGCCGTCACCGCGGCCACCGATCACCGGCTTGACCACGCAGTATTCCGGCGCCCCTAGCTGCTCGATCGCCGTGGCGAGCGCCGCGGCACTGTCGCACCCTCGCTGCAGCATCCGAGTAGGTACCGTGGGGAATCCTTCCTTGGCGAGCTCGAGCAGGTAGCTCTTGTGTGAACACCACGAGACCGCTTCCAGGTCTGCGCTGGGAACGGTGCCGGCTGCGCGCAGCTCGCGCATCTTCCCTACGAACTGCGCGTGCACATCGTAGTAATCCCACGCCCCCAGCGGTAGCGCCGCAGTCAGCGGCGGCTCTGCCGTTTGCCAGGCGCTCAGGACGACGCGCAGCCCAAGCTGCCGCCACTCGTCGAGCAGCGGCTGCGTGTCCTGCGGATACGAATCCTCTGCGGATGACCCGTCGGCGGACACGAGGACCGTCACAGTCCGCGCCTCCCGACGCGCCGCCCAGGAGCGTGAGGCCCGCAGCAAACTCTGTACCCCGCCAGACATGACTCAGCACGGCGGAGCCCCAAGATTCAGACGGCGCACCATCCTATCTAGAACAAGTTGCGGAGACTCTCATCGGCTCGTGTTGAGAGACTCTTGGCGGAGACTCTCATCGGCAGGAAACTGGTGGCGGGACCGCCTGATGTAGCGACCAGTTAAAGTGGCGTTGTGTTGGTCAGGTCTGGGACTCAAAGCTAGACGACCGCCGGGGATGAGAAAAAGTACCCGGTACCGGGTATCCGGTACCCGGTACTTTACGTATGGTGTTTCGAGGACTTCGGACGCGGCCAGGCCGCTCCGTCCAGGAGCCGCCGCGCATCACCGACAACACCGCTTGACCGAGCTGTTCCCGTCGGGCATGGTCCAGCATGATAGCACAGCGCGACTCGCCGCCCCCGAGTTCCTCAGCGTGCGCCCTTGCCGGAGACCCAACCCTGATGTAGTGGCTGCGGCTGGGGGTGGACGTCCAGATCGGGCCAACCCACGGCCCGTTCCAGCCACTCGGCGGCCGCTAGCGCCGCTGCGTGTGCGTTCCGGCTCCAAGGAGGTACGTCTGCGGTATCCTTTCCTCCTCTCCGAACCTCTGCGAGTGACGAGTACTCGTTCCACCCCGAACCTGAACTGCATTGCTTTTCTTGCGACCGCGCGAGCGACAGGCGTGCAAGCGCGACCGTATTGTATCGTATGTAGACGCGCGCACATACGATACAATCGTTTTACGCGCTGCGTGCGGGCGCTAGCGACGCTTGGGCTACCCTGGGGCACAGTCGGCCTCACATCCTGCGTCAGGGCTTAGCACCGACGTGTGTACCCATCCCATATGCATGTAGTTTGCGGAAAAAAAAGTAGAAGGAGGTGGAGCTGCTGCATATGCAATTGCACACACGGGGAGACCAAGCCGCCAAGACGCCCTACTTGCGGTCTACCAAAAATTGCGGACGACAGTTTACTGCAAAAGTGACATCTGGCCACAACGAGCTGAAACTTTCGAATGGAGAAATTATAAGGCCCGTATGACACGGGACGGGCTCTACCGGTAGACCGCCCTACCGCCGTAATTTCTACACGCACAGCGCGCCACGTCGCAAAAAGTGCATTTCGGCCGTAGAGCGGTCACCCCTAGAGCGGTAGACCGGTCTAGCATTTCGGCGGTAGGGTGGCATCGGTAGCTACCGATGCCACCCCCCGCCCTACCGCTCTACCGCTCTATTTTGAACGCGGCACCCTGTCGCTGGGGAATCCATCTTCATCGCGCTACCCCTCGCCCGCCGCTCCCTGTAGTCCCACCGAAACTTCGCGCGGGCGGTACATGTATGGACGATTCCACGCCTCACGGCCATGGCTGCGCGCCCGGAATCGCCCCGCAAGGCGCCACGGGCGGCCAGTCAAGGTGTATGGATCCTTTCGAGCGCCGTGTGCGCCGGGCGCCTTGCCGTTGTCCCAGCGGCACGTCTCGCCATCCGGTGCGCCCAGCGGGGCGCTGCCTCCTAGCGTGTTTCTACCGGAAGGGCATCGCCCCGCTGGCCTCGCTGACCCATCTCCATTTGGATCTCATGTCGCGGGCGGACAGCGCTCAACCGACTTGAGCCCAGGAGACCGAGCAGCAAGTGCGGATGGTCCTACGATGCTCGCTCGGTAGGGAGGTAGCGGCTAGTTTGACCGGTAGAGCTCGTTGTTCCCGTGTCATACCGTTCTGAGGGCTGAAAAAGGAACTGAAAAAGTGAAAATACTACATGGGGATTGGCTAGTGGCCATTTGCTTTTTGCGACGTGGCGCGCTGTGCGTGTAGAGATTACGGCGGTAGAGCGGTCTACCGGTAGAATATGTCCCGTGTCATACATGCCTAAGAATTCCTGCTGTCCAGCCCGAGGTAATTTCAAAACTATTTTGGTGCTTGAATCACACTATGAATTGCTATTCCCTAGTGGGCAGCAACCCCCTATAAATCCTATGAATGATATAGTATTACGCAGGACTAAGTGATTGTGGTGTGTTTGTCACAGAATTTAAAGGAGATCATGTGGTAGTAATATGTGGCGGCGCATACCGAGATACACATTGTCAAGGATACTCGTGGAGCAGAGGTGGAGAAAGAGGTGTTCACATGCGCCAGCATGACTGTATTCTTTCAGGTAGCTGGCCATGCCACATGTGGCCAACAAAGGACCATGTTTGGGCTGCACAACATAGCCTTTCGCTACGGGACATAAAATTTCGAAACACTGAAAAATGTGTGACCAAGCTGCTTCATAGTGGAGATCTTTTTGGTGCCAACTTGCAGGTTAGCTATGAATCATTATGTGATCCTACTACGATTCCCTATTTCATGGCTGCATCCGAGACATTTTATATTTAGGGTGTGCTACTAGTTTGCAATCACATGCACGGGGCTATCAAGGAGCGCATCGACAGCTACCAACATTTCTTGAAGCATGGAATGTTATAGCAACTGCTTGACACTCATTCATCCGAATCGCAAGCAGACTTGTGACCCTTGCAAAGACCGCGCTTCGTTCTGCACACCGTGTCCCGAGAGTTGCGGGCACCATGGAGACCACTGCTCGTTGTGCGACCAGCGCTATGTCACCTTTGAGTAGATGCGTGAAATCCTCGCTATTTTGAAATCTACAGCATCATTCCCCAAGGAGCAGCATGCCGATTTGCAGTTTGAGATTGAGAGGTGCGTACCTGTGAGTTTGGATGTAATGCTGGGTCATAGGTGTAATTCTTGCGTGTGACTAGATAAGGCAATGTGTTGTATCGCAGGTGCTAGTCTCGGTTGGTGACGTACATTGCGCACCTGGTTCGTGGCAAGGTCCGGGCAGACTCCAAAGCTGTGCGCCGCTCAGGCTGCAGCCGCATCAGGTGGAGATCGCGATGGACCACAAAATGAAGTGGGTAGCATTGGTGCGCTACGAGTGTGTCAACTAGAGTGGTTTGGAAAGTCTGGTCACGCATGGCACGGTGCGATGTTCATCAGGGGATTGATCGTTGCCGGTGATGAAGAACAAGGTGATGATGGGATCAATCCAGACGACTACCTGATCAAGTATTATGATGACATATCAGACAACAAGAAAGAAGACGAATTCTTGGTGCTATCTTGTCTACATGCTGACGTGGTCACTTACAAGACACACAACTCTGATGTTGCAGAAGCTCACATCGTATCAGACGGTGCTGCGTGCCACTCGGGGAAGTTTCTGAATCATTGCTTGCAGGCCTTGAGCCCCACAACAGGCGTGAAGATGCTAGACAATGCTATTGGGGAAGCTGGCATGAACAAAAGCTCCTTGGACGGGCACTTGAGGACTGCATGTGATACCAATCATTGCTTATTATTGTGTGTTACATTGCATTGCTTCGCATTTCTGACGTTCATTCCAAGCCGATGATGCACGTTAACTTGATGTGTGCGCATGTCCCCATGTACGTACGAGCTCAGGTCGCGGCTGGAGCCTCCGATGCGTCCCATGCATCAGAGGTGGTGGATTGCATGCACTCCGGCGGTAGAATGAGAAACACTGTGTGCTGCGAGGTAATCATATCTCGGGAGCATCAATGGAAGTTAAAGCCCGGCGCGCTATCTGGTTTGCCTATTCGCCTTATGGCGTATCGGCGCTTCGAATACGCCATAGACGGAACATGGCTTGGCATTACGTTCTTCAAGCATGCCATCTGTGGCGAGGGACGCTTCATTGGTGCTGACGGGCTAGCCAAGAATCGGGTGGACGACACACTGCAAGAGCCGACAGGGGTGAAGATCCAGGGCCGCGTCTTTTGCGAGGCTGAAAAGAAGTTCAAACGGACGCATGTCACTCCGGAGGAGCTGTGGAGGGGGCGCAACCCCAACATGATGCTGCTACTCGCCCAGTAAGCGGGATGGAAGCAACTTCGTCTTGGGCGCCGGTACAACGCATTTTCAGCCCCATATGCCCGGGTTGATGGGGAAGCGCAAATCAGCTAAGCAAGAGTATGACAACCAGAAACGCGTGAAAAGAGCCCAAGATCGGCATGCCGCAGAGCAAAAAGCTATCCTGGACCTCCGGAGCAGCGGCAAAGGGCATTGGTGCCCTATGAAAGGTTGCATGCGATTTTTCAGGTGACTGTATGTACTTTTTGCCTCAAATTGTATGAGTACATGTGAAGCTCACATGCATAATATAGCGCTGATAGTTTGTGCGTAATGCTCGCCTAGTAGGTTTACATTCCAGTTGCAAAAGCAAATGGAGGGTGAGGGTTGCGCCCTGACGCATACATGCACCATTCCATTTCGGTGCAGCACGCACCGCTTCAAGAGTGGGAGGCAAGTGGTCACCCCCTATATATGTCAAAGCATATGACTGATCAAGATGGTCATAGGGGCTTCTAGCACCCGGCTTCGCCAAATCTCCAAACGTGATGTCGGCGTTGGCTCCGGAGATTCTGCATCACAACAATTGCGACAGTTTCTAGACTTGCATGCTGAGACTGCAGGTTGGCAAGCCGTGTCATCGTCGTCCACGGGCGCTCTACAACCGCGTTGATAGCAGTGCCGGAGAGGAACTCTCCCCATAATCTGGACAAGGAGCGATTTCGCTCACCTTTGGCAAGTGCTTCACTCCCCAAGTAGTGCCGTTTGGCGCATGCATGAAGAAGGGTAGTCGTGGGAAAGCGAAATACACTCAGATGGAGTTGTATTTCCTTGACTACGAGTGAGGACGGGGCAAGATGGTTGTCCAATGCGGATTCTCGGTGATCGGCTATCGCGTCGGACCGAGGAGATGGACGCACACGGCCCTTGTAGACCGCCTACTTGGCTCCGCCATCGCCGGAAGTGGCGGATTCTAAGCAACCGCGAGCAGACGAATGATGGCAACGGCTGTGGAGGGCGGCCACGTAGTCAGGGGGTGTGCTTAGATCGCATGCGGGGTGAGGAGCCGAGCTGCTTGGTGGGTGGTATATTGAGCATTAATTCGAAAAGCAAATCAAGATATCGACCCACCGGTGCAATGTTGACCACCTAACTTGCCAACACCCACCACAGACCTCTAGGGGGTTTTATTGAACCCCTTTGAGGCGTTGAGTCCGGTCATAGGCCCTACTGAGGGTGCTAAGCATGGCCTTAACGGGTGTACAAGTAGACCCGTTGTAGGAGTGTGGAATCCAGAGCCGCAAGGATCAATCGTGGTAGTCGCTACGTTGTACAGCCCCGCGTCCGCCGACCTGCCGACCCGGGGCCTGGCGTCCGTCGACGGACGGGTGGCGAGGGGGATGGGGCGACGGTCGTCCGGCGACCGGCGACAGGACGAACGACGGCGTCCGGCGTCCGGGTCCGGTCCACGCGGCCGGCTCGGCGCTTCGCGCCATGCCCGCCCCGTATGTAGACCTGATGACGAACGGCGACGACCGGCCCGACCGGCGGCGGCCGGCCGACCGGTACCCCCGTACGTAGGCGCGACGGTTATTCTGGCCTATGCGGAATTATGACGGAATATATAACGGATACATTGTGGATCTACATCATAATCTATGCGAACCCGTTCCGAAAGTCGGCGTTGGACTCGCTCGCTCACGCATGCACGCACAGACTCGCCTCGGAATTGATTTGTTTCGCCCCTGGGATAGGACTGGCACCAGTGAAACCCTTGCAACGTCTCTGCTACGACGGCCGTTTAGGCAGCAATCCAGTCACGGAAAGCCCGCCTGGGTAGGCGACGCTCCGTCATCTAGCAAATTGCCGAAGCATTCTGCAAGACTAACTAGAGGCCAGTGACAGAATTTATTCAAACACTGTTGGATCACCGTCTAAAACACTGCCATCAAAATACCCGGCGCTGACCACGAAAGGTCCGCCCTACCCGTTTGGGTGTCGGCCCATTCGAGTAATGCGAGTTGGGGCAAGCCCCAACCCGCGAAGCAAGGCATTTCGGGAGTGCGATAAATGTGCAACAAAAACGGCAATGTAAGGGAGGACCTCGTAATTGATATGGTAGGATTATTAAGGATTTTCAGAAATGTTCGCTGGTACGGGTAGCAGTTGTAATAAATTTTAATTCAATTTAAATGAAGCTAAGCCTGAGAAAATTAAGGCTGAACTGCAGCTGAAGTTCTGCAGTGCAGCTTGAAGTTCTGAAAATCAGCATTCAACCCAACCCTGCTCGCTATCGGCACCCGGCACTCGTACCAACAACGGCACCGTAAGATATATCCATGGGTTTATCATCGTGCCCCGCCCGATCTTGCGTATCTCTTGCGCATCTCCGGTCACCTCTCATCATTGCGAGTATTGTTTCTAATAACGGTTTTGCTGTTTCTTACCAAAGAAGGGTTTTGCTGGCTTACGCCGCCGCCTGTAGCGACCACAGTACCACCATTTTACGAAGGGCCGAAGGCACACTACTCGCTCGTACCAGTAGGGACAACTATTAGTAATCGTTACATACCTGTCGTATGTCTGCTATATCGCTCGCGACGAGGGGATTCGCGGAAAATTGGAGAAAAAAGCCACATATCAGAAATATATCTAATTTAAATACATGTATATATATATTACAATAATTACATATTTGCTTCATATATAAACATACATACACACACAAATGTAGCGATAGGTACGCGTAAACAAGCTATTTCTGCACACGTATATGTGCTGTATGTGCCTACACAGTATGTGCTTTATCGTCGTACATTTAGTTGTATGTATGTCCGTATGCATACATATGCTGCCTGTCGTAGATGATGACTAGCTGGTAATCCTTACACACCTGTACATAATCCCGATGTCCCGGGGCGAACTTAACTTTACGTACATATAGTCCTTCAATGCCTGTACACGTTTGCTCACAGACGCGTTGTGCACAGATGCGTGACGATCGTCGACGAGAGCCGCCATGCTGGCAAACCGCGTCCGCCCGCGTACCATACCGCGTAGCAACCCTATTGTTGCTGACGATCCGCTCGCTTTCGCAGCATTATTAATTTCGGCGTTCGGTTTCAGCCAGCCACCCCCCCCCCCCCCCCCCCCCCCCCCCCCCCCCAAAGAAAAACCCTTAGCAGGAATAGTTACTCGCCAGGGAAGAACCAAGGGTGAGTTCCTTGCTAGGGCGGCGGAAGTGAGGGCAGAACTGCTGTTGGGTGACACGCGGCCCGAATTGCCTGGTCGACGGGTAGAATATGTTAGACTGCACGATGCTAAAAATTTACACTGATATTTGCGAACGGACCAAAGACATGTTTATAGCCAGCGCGCCAATCGTACGGTACGGTAGGAGAAGCAGATATCACAAAGCTTGATATGCGCGGGGTAGGGGTGCTCCTGGTAATTGTAGCATCAGGTGAGCCCCAGACTGCCGACTCCCGACTCCCGACAGTGATGGTTGTGATAGCGGCCAGGAACGGCATGGCACTCGTTTCCTCGCTCGCCCCAATTCGCGCTGCTTACGTTTCACACCGTTTTGTTGTTTTGTTTCAGGCAGGTCTGAGGGCCAGCTGGTGTGCAGATATATTGTAATACACGCCCATCTTTCTGTGGGGATCGGGTGAGGTGTTTGGGGGGGGGAGGGGGGGGGGGGGGGGGGGGGGTGCAGTACCGAAAGTGTCTACCGAAGCGGGACTCGCCTTCACCTCCCGTTTCCGTCGAATACTTCCGCTATCGAGGACCCACACTAAATGTGTGCTGTGTGTGTTCCTGCGCAGGTGCGAAATGGAGCGTGGCACAATGAGCAGTCGCGATACTCGGCGTGTCAGGTTGCCTGCATTAGCCGTGGGCAGCTTGGAGGCGGTTTTGCGACCGGTGTGCTCCGCCGCGGCGGCCGGTTGCGTGGCCGCGACGGTCGGACAACTCTTGAGTACACGTGCGGCGGCGGCGCCTGACGACCTGCTGAATAGGCTTGCAACTCCTGCTCTTGCTGTCGTCCTACTGGCTCTTGCAACGCTCTTGAAACCGCCAGCCACGTCATCTTGCCCACCTAATCAGGAGGTAAGCTGCAAGCGATGTTTTGCATAGTGAGAATGACACGTTGCCAGTCTCCAGCTTGACGCAGCTTGCACTGTGTCTGGAAATGTGCGAACAGGATGAGGACGAATTGGACGGCGATGCAGTCTCCAGTAGCTTGAACCGGCCAAGGCGTTTCTCAGCAGTTTTGGCAGAGGTGGGCAGAGCGGGCCCACAGTGGACGGGTGCATTGAGCCGTGTGCTAGACTCACATTTCCCAGTGTATGTAGTTAATGATATTCAATCTTGCCGCAGGTTGAAGCAATGGAAACTCCAGGTGCCTCGAAAAATGGAAAGTCCTGTGATGCAAAGCACTGCAAATATGAGGACGCGGACGCGGACACCCTGCCACCCATGCGTGATCAACCAGCAGACGCTGAGCCAACTCGGGTCATGGTAGTCGATGATGATGACATAAATCACATGGTGATCAATCGGGGGCTTTCTAAGGCTGGAAATTACGCGATCACCAAGTTCACGAGCGGTGAGAGTGCCCTGGACCATCTCAAGACATTGGAGGCAGAGTCTGGTTACTCCAAGTTTCCCCATGTTGTGTTGATGGACGTCAACATGCCTGGCATCTCTGGTGTCGATGCTGCGGCTATCCTGCAGAAGGAATATCCCGGCGCAAGCATGCCAGTCATTGCCGTCACAGGCCACAGCTCAGCTAGTGTACGAGAGCGGGCGCTTGATGCTGGATGCAAGGATGTGCTGGTCAAGCCGGTGCAGTCTGCAGAGCTTCAACACAAGGTGTCGGCAGCAGCTGAGGATTGCAGGAGGAGTCGCCGATGAGTTGCTGCACAATTGCATCAAAATCTGTAGCGCAAAGTTGGCTTGAAGATGCAGTGATAGATAGGCATCAACAGATCTGATCTTCCTTCACGTGATAGAACTTTGACATTAAGGCCAACCTAATGTACCTGAGATATACTTATTGCCAGGCCGGAGTGTCTGGGGTTTACAGGGGAACTGTAGGTTCCATGATATGTGCGTACGACATACAATGTACCCTAAATATATGGCAACTGCAATACAACATGTGAAAATGTGAGATATTGGAGGCTGCGCAATCTGATTGCGCCAACCAGTTTACTGGCCTTGAGCTCCTTGTAGGTGATGTGTACTTCGCGGTCGCGGTCGTACCAGAAGCCGCTCGCATCAGTGGTCTCGTCGAGGATGGCTCCCCATCTGTAACCGGAGCTGTCGACGTGCATGTAGTTGATCTTGACGGCTTGTAGATGGAGCGGCCGTTACTGTGTGTAGGGACTGCGGCCTACCATTCGAGGTCACGCCGGAGCTTCCTACCCGCGCCGCCGCCGCGCTTTTGTTCGGCTTGCTCTCCCCCACAGTGGCCCTTCGCAGCCATCTCGGGAGCTCTACCTCTTCGTTGGGCGCCGCCCCGCCCTCTCCGTAGTCGTGAGCACCGAGGTGGCTATTATCCCTTGCATACCTTCCTTTGGGATGTTCAGGGCTGTGTTCTTGGGGTTTCCGCTCTCCCTCCACCCCTAGGATATCGGGTGTCGATACCTACCTGTACCACCCACGGCCTCTGCGCCACGCAAATTATTTGACGTGGCGGCCACAGAGCGATCGCACGTGCGGCGGGCAGCCGCGGGTGCTCGAATTAATGCCGCCGTAGTCCAGCACTTTGCGTGCCGCACTCAATAGGTTCGTCGTCAATAGGTCACCCCAGTACCCGCCGAGTCCTATAAAATCATCATCGTCCGCTATTTGGGACCACGCCCTTATTTTGGGCCG
>VCJN01000787.1:0-28668 GCA_006384855.1 Tetraselmis striata
GTCTTCACCACCCCGGGAGGCTGTGCCGTCGACGACGCCGCCATGAGCTCCTTACCTTGGCGTCGGGACGCCCCCTGTGCCCAGACGCCCACAACAAGCCACAATCGTTTCGCCTCCAAGCGGCTGAGGATGCGGCCTCCTCGGCCACCACGAGTTGCGCCGCTGGCACTGTGGAAGCCTTTGAGGTGGGCCTAACGGCGCTCCCGGACGAACCTGCGCGCGGCACCAGTTAGCCACGAGTGGGTGCGTGCTAATGTGGAGGGTGGAGTGTTTTGTTGCGCGCCCACCTTGTCACTCGTTTCCTCATGTATCTCGTCCTCCTCGATGCCGGCGGCGCGGACACGCGAGACAACAAGGCTCGCCGCCCACTTTTGCCCGGGAGAGGAGGTCTGCCATTGCGCTGTGAGCGGTGAAGGGGGGGGCGGCCGAGGTGGAGAAACTAACACCAAGTCGACGACCGCCTTCCGCAGCAGTCAACGACACAGCGGAGGCGAGGAGCAGCGCGCCACTACTATTTACATGCACGTATTGTCAAGAGCTAGTCGGTGCGGCATTGTGTCGGCGTAATTTCGCAATGTTTATTGTTGAAGTAGCACGGCGTAATGAATACGCGGTTTCACCGAGTGAATCCGGGATAGTATGTGCGGTAGGGCGCGCGTATATGTGCGCGACGAATGTGCGCGGATGTGCGCAGCGTTGTGCGGCGGTGTGCGGCCGTGTGCGGCGGTGTGCACCGATGTGCACGAAGATGTGCACGACATGTAGGGGCGGAGCGGGTGAGTGTCCGCCGCTCCACCCAGCGCCGCAAATCCCCGTGCGTGGGCACCCCCCCCCCCCCCCATTAGACCTGCCGCCATGTCAAACAATGTTAAATCCCCGAGCTCCTCGCTGATAAAGATGCGACGACGAGGTTGCAAGCCTACCTCGAGCGGTGGCTACAGGATTGTGGTATGACCCCGTACACCTGGAGCTGTGGAGGCTTCTCGGACAAGACGCCGCGCATGCCTTGCTGAGAAGGTTCCCTAATGAGGTCCCGACGCCATATATACCCGGATCTGAATGCTCCCGGGCTGCTAGAGGTGGGTTTGTTGTCGCACATTGCACAAGACCTGGTTGGTTTCAGCGAAGGACGCGGCGGAGCGGAAGGGAGTACAAACGTCGTGGTTATGAGCATGGTGTTCAGCATGGTGTGTGTGCCCCTGACACCAACAGGTCATCCTGCCCCCGGAAGACCTGGACGTTGCAGACCACACGCAGGTGAAGCCGTATGACGGGGAAAAGGAGGGCAAAGTCGACCCGTGGAAGCTGTGGCATTGGGCAAGGATAGCGCTTGAGACCTGGGTCGGCAAAAAGCAGAGGCAGATGAAGAGGTGCCCCCCTCCCCGCCCCCCCCCCCGCCCCCTTCTACCCTTGACTCGTGCGTCGCTTATTCTGAGCGTGTGCCTTGCAGGAAGGCCTTGTTTGCCGCCTTGCTGGAATTGCGGCGCGCTTTCGTGGCTGTTGCCGAGAAGGCCGGCGAGCTAGCACCAGGGTTTTGATCGTGGCCAGTGATCGCGTTGTTGTTCACCCCGGCGGATGCCCCCGCTCAGATCACCCACATTGATGGGCAGGCTCCAAATCTGCAGGCCATCCTTGTATGCACGTGCTTTTGCCGCCCCACTGAGGTGTACCGCGGGCCAGAAGTGAGCTTCAGAGATGTGGGACCATATGGAATCTACCTACTCGTTCACGCACAGGAACTTGAAGATTATCCTCATCGACAACCAGAAGACGCAAATCGCTGGGATGAAGTCCAGGATGACCTCATGGTTCAAAGAGAAGCCATGGGACGAGACTGTGAAGCAGTGAAGCACATTCGGTACCCGGTGATGAGCAGTGAAGCACATTCGGTACCCGGTGCGCCCCCCCCCCCACCCAGGCCGGTGGCTGGGGCGGGGGCGGGGGCGGGGAATTGAGTGCCATCCATGTGTTGACATGAAAAGGGCCACGAGCATCACTGCCTCACGGAGAAAACCGGGGCGGAGACAGATCCGGGAGCTGCCGACTTCATCATGAGCCACAATAACTTAATGCAGCCCCTGGAGGACTTGGAGCGTGGCATGGGTGTCCCCGAGGAGGACATGCCCTACATGGAACAATACCATGGGTACATGTTTGGGTCGGACACGACGCACCGCGGGCCCGTGGGCGCCCTAGTTGAGCTGCCTAGCGGTAGCCCATGTCCCAAGTGTCACGGGCGTGGCAATGTCCGCTTGTACGGGCAGGGGCACCTTCTGGGACTGCCTGGCTGCGGCCGTGCGGACGACCCTACCCAGTACACGCCGTTCCTGGCAGCCTACAACGAGGCACTCTACCCACACATCACCCCCGCAGTGATGCTGCGGAGAAACGCAATCACAAGTTGGCGGCGCAGTATGTGGCCCACTTTGGGGATCATGCTGTGTTGCCAAAGCATTTGTACAGTGACGAGGACAACGCCAGCATCCATGCCAGAGCGAAGGAGCTGCGGCTTGTTGTTGAGGCTGCGGCTCCTGCTGTTGCCGCTGCCGCCTCCATCCCGCCGTAGACGGTCGGGTCTGGCAGCACCGCCCGTGCTTGTAAATAAGCGACAATGGATCACGTCATGCTCCGGTTGTACTCCTACACTTCCTCCACTTTGGCGGGTGGGGGGGGGGGGTCCTGTCCTTATTACTCGCATCGGTGGACGTGCTGGATATGGAGGTCACCGGGCACATCGCGTGCTTTCGGAGCAGTTCATTCGCGCCTCCTCGTCTTGTTTGCAATCGTCGCCCTAATCCAATGCAGGGTGAGTAGCGGGACACTGTGCCCCCCCCCGGGTTTATGTAAACAAATATCTAGCCGTGCATGCGCCGCAATCGGTACCCAATGAGCGGGGTATGTGACAGTGGTTTCGGAGCAGTGCAAGCATTCCGTGCGTGTGCACAAGCACGTACGACTGGGAATGAGGCGGGGGTTGCGGATGGAGTGCATTGGCGGTGCATAGAATAGCGTGTTCCTGGGGTTTTGGCTGCATCAGACGCCGTATTCCCATCCATCCGGCAAGGAATGTCAAGTTTTGATTCACAAATTTGTGTGTGAATATAGTGTAAATATTACGCGTCTTTTACGCCGGGTGGATGGGCATCCGGCGTCCGATGCACCCCAATCATTTGCAGCACGCTAGTCTGTGCACCGCCAGTGCACTCCGGAAGCCCCGCCTCCGTCCGCGTGGGAACCGGTAGTAAGTGTTGTGTTTAGTGTGCGCACATCGTGACAACATTACACGGTGGCAATTGCAATTAGCTGTGGATAATGTGAAGGCGTTTTCGAAATCGACAGAGAATGAGGCGGTGCTGGCGGAGTGCATTGGCGGTGCATAGAATAAATAGCGTGTTGCTGGGGTTTTGGCTGCATCGGACGCCGTATTCCCATCCATCCGGCACGGAATGTCCGGTTTTCACGCATTTGTGTGTGAATATAGTGTAAATATTACGCGTCTTTTACGCCGGGTGGATGGGCATCCGGCGTCCGATGCACCCCAATTATTTGCAGCACGCTAGTCTGTGCACCGCCAGTGCGCTCCGCAAGCACCGCCTCCATCCGCGTCGGAACCGGTAGTAAGTGTTGTTGTGTGCCCACATTGTGACAACATTACACGGTGGCAATTGCAATTAGCGGTGGATAATGTGAAGGAAATCGACAGAGAATGAGGCGGTGCTGGCGGAGTGCATTGGCGGTGCATGGAATAGCGTGTTGCTGGGGTTTTGGCTGCATCGGACGCCGTATTCCCATCCATCCGGCACGGAATGTCCGGTTTTCACACATTTGTGTGTGAATATAGTGTGAATATTACGTACGCATCTTTTACGCCGGGTGGATGGGCATCCGGCGTCCAATGCACCCCGAATCTCACCAACACGCTACTAACTCTACGCACCCCCAATGCACTCCGCCAGCCCCGCCTCTTTCCGCGCAAGTCCGACGTTCCATTGTATGTATATGCATACGTACATGTACTGCTCCGAAACCAGCCCAAACTTAATGAGTGCACAAGTGTAAATGGGGGGGGGGGGTGGAGGCGGGGCCTCCACTCACACATACCTCGGCGATGCATGACAGATATTACACGCCGTGGCGGGTCGGCGGGCCGACCCGGCGGGGGGTGGGGGGTGGGGGGGGGGTCTATCCAACTACGCGTGCGACAGTGTCGTTTCGTGGAGCAGTATATGTGCCCGGCCTCATTTATACCGCCCCCTACCTGCGCTGCATGGTCCACACCTACGAATTACTTAGCACAAACCGCCATTACTTAATAGGAACCTAGCACAGCCACGCTTATATGCCCGCTTTGCCGATCAAACTTCTACGCACTTCCCGTCCCTCAGCCGCCGGACATGGGGGTTAAGCCGCCAGCCTCGGCAGTTGCTTAGCCAGATTTTGCATCCCGTACCGTGTCCATGGCTTCGCAGCTCTGCCGCCGGTACACGCCGAGTCCGGCGCCTGCTGCCGCCGGGTTGCGCACGCATGCACGCACGGAAATACGACGCCGACGCCGCCACGCTTACTTCCACCACCTTCGCCAGTCGCAACTTCGCACGCCGTTCCGCCGACATACGAAACGCACGAATCCCCCCCCCCCCACCCCCCGCCCCCGCGTCATGTATAATATATTCGAGGCGACTATGCGGGGCGCAGCATACGCCGCGGCGTGGGTCGGCGGAGCGGCGGGCGGCGGGAGCCCTAATGGCCGGGCAGTATCCACACCCACACCGGCACCGCCGCTCATCTCCGACGCGGATGAACCGCCTCCCAAAGAAAGCATGCCGGTTGGTGGTAAGCGCAGCCGGCGTGGGGTGCCGGTGCCGGTACCTGTTCGACGGAGCTGTCGCGTCAGGAACCGCACCGCAACCGCAACCGCACCGCATGTGGAGCAACACATGGCGGTGCCGGCCCCACCTATGTCTATGACGGGCGTGTAACACTTGCACTTTGCGCGTACTGTTGGGTTACATCTAGGCGGCGTCACACTATGCAACCGGAAAGGCTGCGTTGCTACTGCAAACGATGCTACGCCTCACTCGGTAGCAACCGCTGCCCCGCCTATCCCACAGCCGCTGCCCCCCCCCCCCCCTCGCGCACCGTCCTGCGACCTCGCGTGGATCCCCGCCACCAGCAGCTCCCCGGCGTCGACGCCCAAGTCGGCAGCATTCGCGGAGGACATGTGGGCAGGGGCCATGAGAACAGCCACCTTGCGGATGCCTGGACCGTCTAGGAGGACAAGGGCCTCCTACCCGCCGGAACCACCGCCACCGCCCGGCACTCTCCACAAGTCCAATCCCACGGCAGTGTGGGCTCGTTCCAGCGTCCACACCGTACACAATGCAGCCCTATGGGCCGCGCGCTGGCATGGCTGTCGTCCGAGTCAGCCCCCGGCGGGGGCGGCGGCGTGGCAAGGTAGAAATGTTGAGCTCGCGCGACCATGGTGGTATACTTGGCGTCTTCGCGCTCCGCCAGCAGGCAGCCCTCCTGCTCGTGCATGGGATAGCAGCACGTATAGTGCCGCTTCATGGAGTCACGGGTGGAGTATGTCATGATGATCGTGTATGTATGTGATGATGGGCGTCCATGGGATGTTAACCGCCATTTGGTGCCTCGAGGTGTGAAGATTTCGACTTGGTGTGACGCAGCCGGGCGCAGCTCTCCAGTATCTTGCATGGATGTAGAATGTGGTAGAGCTACGCCGTGGCGGTGATGAGAGTCGAATCAGACGTGTATGTATCACCGAGTCGTACTACGGGACCATGTACCAAAGGGTCCATTCGCCACCCGCGTCTCTCAATTGGATTCCGAAGCTTCTTGATACGCCGTATGTAAATAAAGTGTTGCCAGTTTGCAGCCCGGCTTAGGAACCAATCCGGCGGGGGGGCGCCGCGACAACAACTCGAGGCCGCGCAGTACACGCTGCCAGAGGGGGTGCTGGCCTTCTATGTCACGCCCGCATATCGCACCGGCATCACGGACCCCTCAACAAGGTCGCGCTGCTGGGGCTGCCTCGTCCTCCTCAACAAAGTCGCGCGCCAACACCGACACCATCACTCACTATCATGCGTGCAGAGATCTAGGCCGTATGGCCACGAGATGATGACGACGTGTACTTGCCGGTGCAAGGTGCGTTGGACGAGGTTGTTGCCCATGAGTGGGCGGCGGGCCTTGTTGTCTCGCGTGGATCCGCGCCGCCGGCATCGAGGAGGACGAGAAAGACACGAGGAATCGCGTGACAAGGTGGGCACGCAACAAAACATTCCACCCTCCACATAAGCACGCACCTACTCGTGGCTAACTTGTGCCGCGCGCAGGTTCGTCCGGGAGCGCCGTAATGCCCACCTAAACGCCAAGCGCGCACTGTGAGATTCAGATGTGACGTAAATGTCCCCTACTGGTGACGAACGACGACATACGGGGACGATACGGGACGTACGAGGGACGTGGATTTCATACCGAGTAGCGACGACTATCTCGCGCGACCTGTAAAGCACTATATGAATTTCTCGTTTCGATAATTTCATCAAATTGATATGCGCACGCGGGCTCGCGTGTCGCGCGCCGACGCGGAGCACCCGGGCTAAGTACAGGCGGCTGCACGTACACGCTGCACGTCGCTGCAGATCGCTGACCCCGCGTTGTGCGGCGATGTGCGGCACGTTGTGCGGCGTTGTGCGGCACGACTGGCGGAGGTGTGGGCGGATGTAGGTGGTACGGTAGGTGGTAGGCGGTAGGTGGTGTTCGTAGGTGCGCGTTTTAATGCAGCCGCCCTAACTGCTGATGATTGTGTAACGCCCCAGCACGCGCATGAAGTACGGGGCCGCCCCACGGTCACCGCCGCTCACCGCTAAACCAAGCGCGGACAGCCGCGCACTCGCATCTCTGCTGCCTGCCGGTGGTGGGTTACATCCACCCCCAACTCTCAGCCCCCCCCCCCCCCCCCCCGCCCCCCGCGCGCGGCAGCAGGCATGCCGGGAAAGGGATGGATATCGAGTGTGTCGCAGGATGGCGTGTACACATGCAAGCATTGCCAGGGCTGGGTGACTGGCAGTAGTGAGAAGACGGCGCGAGAGCGGCACTTCCTAAAACACCCGAACTGTAGCCACTCGTTGAAGCGTGCGGCTAAGTTGCGCCGCAAGGCCGCCTTATCACAAGCAGTAGCAGCAGGGGCGGCAGCAGCAGGGGCGTCAGCAGGAGTAGCTGCAGCCGTCGAAAACGGCCCGCCGGCGCCGGTCTCGGACGACGGCGGCTCGAAGGAGGACGATCTGATGGGCGTGGGCGAGGACCCCGTTGGCGAAGACGCTATGGACATCGACGCGCCTGCGTGGCCGCCGGCGGGCGTGGAAGCCGCCGATGAGGGCGTGATACGGGAAGGCGATCCCGGTGACTTGTACATGAAGGTCATCGCCAAGAAGTTCCGGGGAGTATGGCACTACGGCGTGATAACCGGCGTCGTTACCGAGTGGGTGTTGGAGGACTACGGCGGGGCGACCCAGTGGCGCGCTGTTTTCGAGGACGGTGACACTGTGGACCTTCTGCGTTAAGAGGTGAGTGGGCCCGGCCCATGTGAAGAGCAAGAACTTTAACAACTCCGCTGACAGCGACTGGCAGCTGCTGCATGACATCATGCCCGCCGGCTTCACTTGGGGTGGGATGGCCGTGCCACGCAGCCACAAGGCGATGCGGAAGTTCCTGCGGGTACGGCCGGGATGTCTGCCTGGGTGCGTGCTTGACGCGGCGCGTCTTGGGGTGTCACCCCTCACGCCCTCGCCTCCCGATTTATGCAGGTGCCTGATACATCCAGATATGCCCGGCACACTATTGAAAGATGGGCGTGAGGGAAAAGAACGACTGTCTGTTACAACGGGTCGCGCCCTGCCTTTATACTCGCGCACGCCCTGGTGCGCGCGCCAGCCACTAGCGCATCCGCCACCGTGCGCCATGGCGTGGTTGTTGAATTATGGGCGTGAGGGAAAAGAACGACTGTCTGTTACAACGGGTCGCGCCCTGCCTTTATACTCGCGCACGCCATGGTGCGCGCGCAAGCCATTCGCGCATCCGCCACCTTGCGCCATCGCGCGCTGACTGTATTCTCCAGTACTTAACGCATATGTGCGAGCCTGAGTATTAGCATTATCTATGTCCGTACAATACAGTATCCGCTGCTGCATCGGCCGATATCCTGCAGTATATTCTAGTACTGCATGGCGCCCACCATTGATACTCAGCAGTACCGGAATGTTGATTGTGCTTGCACGGGCGTCCTCGTACTCGTAGATGTACAGCCGCTCCGCGATGTACGTCTGCTGCCGGAGATGTACGTCTGCTGCCGGAGATGCGTCCTCGTACTCGTAGCCGTACGATCGCTCCGCCGTCTACAGATACTGCTGAGAGTGTGCAGGCGTCAAGGCTCCAAACAGCCGGTCAAACGCCTGCAAGTCTGGTATCAAACAACACCCCCACTCGCCATGCAGTCATCACGCGCCCAACATCTGCATGGCGAACTCCGCGTGCTTCAGCCTTCCCAGAGCCTTGGTGAGTGCATCCGCAACCATCTGTGCAGTCGGGCAGTACTCAATTGCCACCTCCCCGCTGAGCACCTTCTCCCGTGTGAAGTGGTACTTGATGGCGATGTGCTTGCTGCGACCATGGGTCATGGGGTTGCGCGTCAGCGCAATGCAGCTCTGGTTGTCCTCGAAGATCACTGTGGCCTCGGACTGAGCACAACACAGCTCGCGCAGCAGCTCGCGCAAGAACAGCGCCTCGCACACAGCAGCACACAACGCCATGTACTCCGCCTCCGCCGTTGACAGCGCCACAGTGGCCTGCAGCTGCGACTTCCAACTCACTGCAGCTCCACAAAGCATGAAGACGAAGCCAGTGGTGGAGCGTCGTGACACCACGTCTCCAGCCCAGTCGGCGTCGCAGTACCCGTGCAGTAGGCCGTCAGGCTTGCCCCCACTGAAGGTCAGCCCCAGGGTTTTGGTACCCTTCAGGTATCGCAGGACTCGCTTGGCAGCCTGCCAGTGGCGCTCTTTAGGCTTGGCCATCACCCTGCACAACTTGCTCACAGCTTCGGCAATGTCGGGGCGGGTAGCCACCATCGCGTACAGCAGGCTGCCCACAAGGGCCTGATAGGGCATCTCAGCAGCCAACGGCTTGTTGCTACCGGGGACATCGGCACCAACCTCCGCTGGGGTGCTCACAGCGTAAGCGTCAGCAAGGTTGAACTTGTGCACCATGTCATCAATGTACTTGGCCTGATGCACCTTCAGCGTCGCATTGTCCCAGTCTCGCTCCACCGCCATGCCTAGCGCCCAGGCACAGACGCCCAAGTCCTTGATGTCAAAGCGGGCGCCTAATGCCGTCTTGAAATCCGCGGCCCATACTGCGTTCTTGAAGGCAAAGATCATGTCGTCCACGTACACCACCATGATGCAGATCAACTGCCCACCCTGCCAGTAGACGTACGCGCCAGGGTCGGACTTGAGCTGCTGAAACCCGTAGCACACCAAGAACTTATGCAAGGTGTTGTGCCAATTTCGGGGTGATTGCTTCAGCCCGTACAGGCTCTTCAACAAGCGCAAGACCATTGGCCGCCCTCTTGCATCGTACTGCTCATAGCCAGGCGGCGGCCTCATGTAGATCTCCTCCTCCACTGGAGCATACAGGAACGCCGTGTCGACATCAACCTGATGGATATTCCAACCGTATTGTACTGCAATCGCAAACAGCACTCGGATAGTGGTGAACTTCACGGTCGGTGCAAAAGTCTCTGCATAGTCGATGCCATGTCGTTGACGGCAGCCTTGGACAACCAGTCGGGCCTTGAAGCGCGCGATACTGCCATCAGCGTTGTATTTGACCTTGAATACCCATTTGCTGGGAATGGCTGTTCGCTCCTCTGGTAACTCGCACACCACCCACGTGCCCTGCTTCTCCAACGAGTTGAATTCTGACTCTACGGCTTGCGCCCATTGCTCCTTGAACGGTCCGGACAGGGCCTGCTTGAGCGTGATGGGCTCATCGACACCCTGTGTCACTGCCGCGAATGCGGCGGCCATCATAGCTGCAGCGTCGTCGTTGGGGTTTTCCGGATGCACGAGTGATCCCACCACTGCCCAGGAGCTCGGCGAGAACGAGCAGGGTAGGGGTCCCTCTCAGCACGCTGGACTATAGGTTCCTCTTGCCCGCCATCGTCGATTCCCTCGTTCGTCTCCAACTGGGTCAGCTCCAGCGTGGGTTGCTCCGGTCCAAGTTCCAGTTCCTCCGCAGTCAGTGGCTCCTCCTCAATCTCAAGCTCCTCCTCAACGTCGTCCGTTTCATCCACGACACGCCGGTGAGCCTCGGTTATCTCTTGCACCCGTGATGCGTCGGACGTGCTGCCAACCCCGCTGTTATCGAGAAGTGCCTGGTATTGGGGGAACATCTCAAGGCTTGCAGCAGCATCGCCCCCACTGCCCCCCTTGCTGCTGGAAGCCGCATCACGCCAACCCTCATCGAAAATCACATTCCGACTTGCAACCACGCGGCGAGTAGCTGGGTTCCACACTAAGTAGGTGTGAGATTCCTGCCCATAACCAACGAAGACCCCGCGAAAGGCCTTGGCGTCAAGCTTCCGCCTATTCCCGGCATCCACGTGCACATACGCTGGACAGCCGAACACCCGCAACCCAGCCACATCTGGGGTCTTGCCAGTGTGACGCCGGTAGGGAACAGAACCGACACCCCGACTGTTGACATTGTTGCGGATGTGCATCGCGGCACAGAAGGCCAGCGCCCAGAACTCACGACCCAGGCCAGCATGTAGAAGCATAGCCACCGTCATCTCGGACAGAGTAAGCCACATACGCTCCTGCAGACCATTCTGCCATTGGCAGTATGGCGCAGAAAACTCAGGAACGAAGTGCAGGCCATCGCATGCAGATCGAAAATCCGCACTCTGGAAGACTGAGTCGTTGTCCAATCTCAGGCGAGCTGTACTCTTGTCGTATCCGAATCGGGGATGCATGCGCCTGATAGCGCGCACCACCAACAGCAGAGCCCTCGGAGCCTCATCCTTGGACTTCATAAACACCACCCAGCCGTATGCCGAGTAGTAGTCAGTCATCCCAAACACGTAACGGAACCCGCCAATGGACGTCACACCCACTGGCCCCCAGATGTCAGCTCCAAACTTCTGCAGTGGCCCAGTAGGACGCTTTGACGCAATGCGCGACCGCGGCTGTTCGTGAGACTTCGCCAACGCGCAACAGTCACAAAACGGCAGTATCTCATCCTTCGCGAACGTGATCCCCGAGACGCTCTCCGCAAGCAAACGATCCATGCCTGCAGCATGCAGATGGCCAAGACGTCTGTGCCACAGCAACTTTGACAACTTCCCACAAGCTTGCAGCGCAACAACATCCGCAGGGTTGGGCGCACGCCCGCTCTTTAGTATTCTGCTGCGGAAAGCGTACAAGTTGCTTCCCGGAGCGCGCCCGATAGGGACCGTCATATCACGGCCAGCAGAGCGCAAGACCATGGAGTCCCCGTTGGCCGTGTAATGAAACGAAGCGCCACGCTCCTGCGCCAACCGCTGGCTAAACAACCTGCGGTAGCCATGTTTTGTTTTGCCCGGCAAGTCCGGGACATGCAGAACCCCACGAAGCACACTGCGTACTTCGCCGCCATCGGCTCGAACAACCATCCAGACCGTCCCCCGGCCCACCGCCAGACAGCAAATACCCCCCACCTCAACCGGTGGTGCAAGCTGCTCATACTCCACGAAGCTGTCAGAGTCAGCCACCATATGCGGATATGCCCCACTGTCCTTCACCCACATGTCCGGGTAGCTTCCGAGATCATCATTCAGCCCCAGCATGCACGCCCCTCGTGCATCGACAACAACACTCGCAAGAGCAACCGCATCAAGCAAGTAAGCGGAATCAGACTTGGTTACAACACGGGCAGAGCCGCCCATGCCACCAGAGGCACTACCCGCCTCATCATCAGACATGCCGAAGCAGTCAGACAGCCGAGACAGCGATATGATCTCATCCATGTTGTGGCTGTCCAGGTCATGCTCGCGCTCATTCGCCTGAGCAACAGCACCAGCAGCCTCAGCCGGCCGCACATCCTCCTCGGACTCATACTCCCCTCCGAAGAGGTCATACAGCAGGGTGCCCGGTTCCGGCGCCCAATCATCCCACTCGTCATCCAGCAGGGACAGCGCAACGCGCTTTGCAGGTGGGGTGTTACCGGCATTCTCAGCCATGAAAGCAACATGCTCCTCCTCCTCATCAGCAACAAAGGCCGCCGGTGCCGGGTCCGCAGCAGCTTGACGCCTGTTGCCTCTTGGGCGCTACGGGCAGTCCCGCTTGAAGTGAGGCCCACCGCACTGCCAGCATCCACCGCGCAGAGGGGCACCAAGGCGGCGAGGTCCAGATCCATCGCCTGTGGCCAGATGGGCGGAGCGCTTGGTGCCACCACTGGCTATGTAGCCCTCCGCAGATGGCTCCGATGCATGGTTCTTCTCAATACGCTTATATACGAGCACAATCAAGATTCCGGTACTGCTGAGTATCAATGGTGGGCGCCATGCAGTACTAGAATATACTGCAGGATATCAGCCGATGCAGAATATACTGCAGGATATCGGCCGATGCACCAACGGATACTGTATTGTACGGACATAGATAATGCCAATACTCAGGCTCGCACATATGCAATAAGTACTGGAGAATACAGTCAGCGCGCGATGGCGCAAGGTGGCGGATGCGCTCATGGGTGGCGCGCGTACCATGGCGTGCGCGAGTATAAAGGCAGGGCGCGACCCGTTGTAAGAGACAGTCGTTCTTTCCCCTCACGCCCATAATTCAACACGAGAAGCGGTGCACTGACGGTGGCAGTCAGTGGGCGCCCTGGGACGGGGCGTGGGGCTCGTTAGCCTTCTGCGACGCGAGGTCGCTGCTCGACACTGGCCTCCCTAGGCAGTGGGCGTCCTGTAGGGGCGTAGGGGCTGTTTGCCTGTGCAGCTCGACGCTGCTGTCGACCTCTTTCGTTTCGGCTGTGCCTCTCGACGCCTGGGGCCGCGTTCCGACGCCCCTTTCAGTCTCTCGACGACTCGGGCCGGCTTCGAGTCGTGTCGACTCGTGTGCGCTTGTCGCTCGCCCAGTTAGAGTGTGTCGAGCTGCCTCGCCGGCCGCAGGGGGGGCAGACGGCCTCGTCGAGCGCTCTGTCGTGGTCTTGTGCCAGTGGTATCGACCCTCGTCACGAGGCAGGCAGGTTGCCGAGTTAGCAGCAGTCTGCGACCGGAGAACGACGTAGTTTCCGCCGTGTTCTAGGCGAATCTACGAGAATCAAAATTAGCCGGATTTCCCGGTGGTTTTCCGATTTATCGTAGCCGGTAATTTGATTTCCGCGGGGCCGCGGTTGTTTGTTGATTAATCGCGGCCGGTAATTAAAAGTTTGTGCGTCTCCGGTTGTTTTCTCTCCCCAATTTCGAAATTTTGACCGAGTTTCTCTCTGTTGACCATCTCTGGTGGGAGAAAGTTGCCACTGCGGCAAGCAGTGGTGGGGGCTTTTGGCCCTGTGAGGACCAGACCGCTGACTTGGCCTCTGTCCCGCTTTGCAGTTGATTTCCATCACTGTGATCATCATGCCGGAAGGAGTGTCCGCCCGCGCGCCGCGCATTCCGTTGCCGCCCGTTTTCTCTGGTCAGACCAAGGGGTGGCGCCGCTGGAGGCACCAGATGGAGGCCTATTGCAACGCCACTGGCATGAAGCAGGCCATGATGATGAGTGAGCATGCCTCATCTGATCAGCACTTCAAGCTGTATGCAACCCTGACTGCGCTGCTCCCCGAGGAGCTCCTGGATGTCATCCGTCGGCACCTGAATGACAATGCTACCTCTGGAGGCCAAGCCTGGGCAGCTCTGCGCACCCGCTTTGAGGGAGGCCATCTCGGCAGGATCTCCGACATGTATGCGGTGCTCCAATCCGGTCAACAGCGCACCGAGACTGCGGAGGCATACTACCATCGCCTGGACAACGCCTTCTTGGACTTGGTGGCTGAGGCTGAGGAGCATGAGGATGTTGAAGCTCCATCACATAACCAAGTTGTGACTCAGTTCCTGGCTGGCCTCCGTCCCGAGTACGAGCCCATCATCGGTATCCTGCAGGTGACCGCGGAGCATGAGGGCCGCGCCATCACCTGGGAGGGTGACTGCCTCAAGCTGGCGCAGAACTACTCCAAGCGTATTGAGAAGAACCATGCATCGGAGCCATCTGCGGAGGGCTACATAGCCAGTGGTGGCACCAAGCGCTCCGCCCATCTGGCCACAGGCGATGGATCTGGACCTCGCCGCCTTGGTGCCCCTCTGCGCGGTGGATGCTGGCAGTGCGGTGGGCCTCACTTCAAGCGGGACTGCCCGCAGCGCCCAAGAGGCAACAGGCGTCAAGCTGCTGCGGACCCGGCACCGGCGGCCTTTGTTGCTGATGAGGAGGAGGAGCATGTTGCTTTCATGGCTGAGAATGCCGGTAACACCCCACCTGCAAAGCGCGTTGCGCTGTCCCTGCTGGATGACGAGTGGGATGATTGGGCGCCGGAACCGGGCACCCTGCTGTATGACCTCTTCGGAGGGGAGTTTGAGTCCGAGGAGGATGTGCGGCCGGCTGAGGCTGCTGGTGCTGTTGCTCAGGCGAATGAGCGCGAGCATGACCTGGACAGCCACAGCATGGATGAGATCATATCGCTGTCTGGGCTGTCTGACTGCTTCGGCATGTCTGATGATGAGGCGGGTAGTGCCTCTGGTGGCATGGGCGGCTCTGCCCGTGTTGTAACCAAGTCTGATTCCGCTTACTTGCTTGATGCGGTTGCTCTTGCGAGTGTTGTTGTCGATGCACGAGGGGCGTGCATGCTGGGGCTGAATGATGATCTCGGAAGCTACCCGGACATGTGGGTGAAGGACAGTGGGGCATATCCGCATATGGTGGCTGACTCTGACAGCTTCGTGGAGTATGAGCAGCTTGCACCACCGGTTGAGGTGGGGGGTATTTGCTGTCTGGCGGTGGGCCGGGGGACGGTCTGGATGGTTGTTCGAGCCGATGGCGGCGAAGTACGCAGTGTGCTTCGTGGGGTTCTGCATGTCCCGGACTTGCCGGGCAAAACAAAGCATGGCTACCGCAGGTTGTTTAGCCAGCGGTTGGCGCAGGAGCGTGGCGCTTCGTTTCATTACACGGCCAACGGGGACTCCATGGTCTTGCGCTCTGCTGGCCGTGATATGACGGTCCCTATCGGGCGCGCTCCGGGAAGCAACTTGTACGCTTTCCGCAGCAGAATACTAAAGAGCGGGCGTGCGCCCAGCCCTGCGGATGTTGTTGCGCTGCAAGCTTGTGGGAAGTTGTCAAAGTTGCTGTGGCACAGACGTCTTGGCCATCTGCATGCTGCAGGCATGGATCGTTTGCTTGCGGAGAGCGTCTCGGGGATCACGTTCGCGAAGGATGAGATACTGCCGTTTTGTGACTGTTGCGCGTTGGCGAAGTCTCACGAACAGCCGCGGTCGCGCATTGCGTCAAAGCGTCCTACTGGGCCACTGCAGAAGTTTGGAGCTGACATCTGGGGGCCAGTGGGTGTGACGTCCATTGGCGGGTTCCGTTACGTGTTTGGGATGACTGACTACTACTCGGCATACGGCTGGGTGGTGTTCATGAAGTCCAAGGATGAGGCTCCGAGGGCTCTGCTGTTGGTGGTGCGCGCTATCAGGCGCGTGCATCCCCGATTCGGATACGACAAGAGTACAGCTCGCCTGAGATTGGACAACGACTCAGTCTTCCAGAGTGCGGATTTTCGATCTGCATGCGATGGCCTGCACTTCGTTCCCGAGTTTTCTGCGCCATACTGCCAATGGCAGAATGGTCTGCAGGAGCGTATGTGGCTTACTCTGTCCGAGATGACGGTGGCTATGCTTCTACATGCTGGCCTGGGTCGTGAGTTCTGGGCGCTGGCCTTCTGTGCCGCGATGCACATCCGCAACAATGTCTACAGCCGGGGTGTCGGTTCTGTTCCCTACCGGCGTCACACTGGCAAGACCCCAGATGTGGCTGGGTTGCGGGTGTTCGGCTGTCCAGCGTATGTGCACGTGGATGCCGGGAATAGGCGGAAGCTTGACGCCAAGGCCTTTCGCGGGGTCTTCGTTGGTTATGGGCAGGAATCTCACACCTACTTGGTGTGGAACCCAGCTACTCGCCGCGTGGTTGCAAGTCGGAATGTGATTTTCGATGAGGGTTGGCGTGATGCGGCTTCCAGCAGCAAGGGGGGCAGTGGGGGCGATGCTGCTGCAAGCCTTGAGATGTTCCCCCAATACCAGGCACTTCTCGATAGCAGCGGGGTTGGCAGCAAGTCCGACGCATCACGGGTGCAAGAGATAACCAAGGCTCCCCGGCGTGTCGTGGATGAAACGGACGACGTTGATGAGGAGCTTGAGATTGAGGAGGAGCCACTGACTGCGGAGGAACTGGAACTTGGACCGCAGCAACCCACGCTGGAGCTGACCCAGTTGGAGACGAACGAGGGAACCGACGATGGCGGGCAAGAGGAACCTATAGTCCAGCGTGCTGAGAGGGACCCCTACCCTGCTCGTTCTCGCCGAGCTCCTGGGCAATGGTGGGTCGTGCATCCGGAAAACCCCAACGACGACGCTGCAGCTATGATGGCCGCCGCATTCGCGGCAGTGACACAGGGTGTCGATGAGCCCATCACGCTCAAGCAGGCCCTGTCCGGACCGTTCGAGGCCACAGTGATCTTCGAGGACAACCAGAGCTGCATTGCGCTGACGCGCAACCCCATGACCCATGGTCGCAGCAAGCACATCGCCATCAAGTACCACTTCACACGGGAGAAGGTGCTCAGCGGGGAGGTGGCAATTGAGTACTGCCCGACTGCACAGATGGTTGCGGATGCACTCACCAAGGCTCTGGGAAGGCTGAAGCACGCGGAGTTCGCCATGCAGATGTTGGGCGCGTGATGACTGCATGGCGAGTGGGGGTGTTGTTTGATACCAGTCTTGCAGGCGTTTGACCGGCTGTTGGGAGCCTTGACGCCTGCACACTCTCGGCGGTACCTGTAGACGGCGGAGCGATCGTACGGCTACGAGTACGAGGACGCGAGTACATCTCCGGCAGCAGACGTACATCGCGGAGCGGCTGTACATCTACGAGTACGAGGACGCCCGTGCGAGCACAATCAAGATTCCGGTACTGCTGAGTATCAATGGTGGGCGCCATGCAGTACTAGAATATACTGCAGGATATCAGCCGATGCAGAATATACTGCAGGATATCGGCCGATGCACCAACGGATACTGTATTGTACGGACATAGATAATGCCAATACTCAGGCTCGCACATATGCATTAAGTACTGGAGAATACAGTCAGCGCGCGATGGCGCAAGGTGGCGGATGCGCTCATGGGTGGCGCGCGTACCATGGCGTGCGCGAGTATAAAGGCAGGGCGCGACCCGTTGTAAGAGACAGTCGTTCTTTCCCCTCACGCCCATAATTCAACACGAGAAGCGGTGCACTGACGGTGGCAGTCAGTGGGCGCCCTGGGACGGGGCGTGGGGCTCGTTAGCCTTCTGCGACGCGAGGTCGCTGCTCGACACTGGCCTCCCTAGGCAGTGGGCGTCCTGTAGGGGCGTAGGGGCTGTTTGCCTGTGCAGCTCGACGCTGCTGTCGACCTCTTTCGTTTCGGCTGTGCCTCTTCTCCGCGGTCACCTGCAGGATACCGATGATGGGCTCGTACTCGGGACGGAGGCCAGCCAGGAACTGACTCACAACTTGGTTATGTGATGGAGCTTCAACATCCTCATGCTCCTCAGCCTCAGCCACCAAGTCCAAGAAGGCGTTGTCCAGGCGATGGTAGTATGCCTCCGCAATCTCGGTGCGCTGTTGACCGGATTGGAGCACCGCATACATGTCGGAGATCCTGCCAAGATGGCCTCCCTCAAAGCGGGTGCGCAGAGCTGCCCAGGCTTGGCCTCCAGAGGTAGCATTGTCATTCAGGTGCCGACGGATGACATCCAGGAGCTCCTCGGGGAGCAGCGCAGTCAGGGTTGCATACAGCTTGAAGTGCTGATCAGATGAGGCATGCTCACTCATCATCATGGCCTGCTTCATGCCAGTGGCGTTGCAATAGGCCTCCATCTGGTGCCTCCAGCGGCGCCACCCCTTGGTCTGACCAGAGAAAACGGGCGGCAACGGAATGCGCGGCGCGCGGGCGGACACTCCTTCCGGCATGATGATCACAGTGATGGAAATCAACTGCAGAGCGGGACAGAGGCCAAGTCAGCGGTCTGGTCCTCACAGGGCCAAAAGCCCCCACCACTGCTTGCCGCAGTGGCAACTTTCTCCCACCAGAGATGGTCAACAGGGAGAAACTCGGTCAACATTTCGAAATTGAGGAGAGAAAACAACCGGAGCCGCACAAACTTTTAATTACCGACCGCGATTAATCAACAAACAACCGCGGCCCTGCGGAAATCAAATTACCGGCTACGATAAATCGGAAAACCACCGGGAAATCCGGCTACTTTTTGATTCTCGTAGATTCGCCTATAACACGGCGGAAACTACGTCGTTCTCCGGTCGCAGACTGCTGCTAACTCGGCAACCTGCCTGCCTCGTGACGAGGGTCGATACCACTGGCACAAGACCACGACAGAGCCCTCGACGAGGCCGTCTGCCCCCCCTGTGGCCGGCGAGGCAGCTCGACACACTCTAACTGGGCGAGCGACAAGCGCACACGAGTCGACACGACTCGAAGCCGGCCCGAGTCGTCGAGAGACTGAAAGGGGCGTCGGAACGCGGCCCCAGGCGTCGAGAGGCACAGCCGAAACGAGAGAGGTCGACAGCAGCGTCGAGCTGCACAGGCAAACAGCCCCTACGCCCCTACAGGACGCCCACTGCCTAGGAAGGCCAGTGTCGAGGAGCGACCTCGCGTCGCACAGGCAAACGAGCCCCACGCCCCGTCCCAGGGCGCCCACTGACTGCCACCGTCAGTGCACACCGCTTCTCGCGGCCACGCTCGGCTCTCAGCGAGCGAAAACGAGTCGTTCGAGTCCCCAGCCCAACAGCGCAGGTCCCCTCCCAAGAATCAGCAGCAAGGGGCGGCGGAAGAACCTGGTTGTGATGCTCCTGTGGTTGGCAGAGGCCGCTCCTTGGCTTGGGAGATGAAGGGAAGCGAGGGCCCAACTAACCTGTTGAATTATGGGCGTGAGGGAAAAGAACGACTGTCTGTTACAACGGGTCGCGCCCTGCCTTTATACTCGCGCACGCCATGGTGCGCGCGCAAGCCATTCGCGCATCCGCCACCTTGCGCCATCGCGCGCTGACTGTATTCTCCAGTACTTAACGCATATGTGCGAGCCTGAGTATTAGCATTATCTATGTCCGTACAATACAGTATCCGCTGCTGCATCGGCCGATATCCTGCAGTATATTCTAGTACTGCATGGCGCCCACCATTGATACTCAGCAGTACCGGAATGTTGATTGTGCTTGCACGGGCGTCCTCGTACTCGTAGATGTACAGCCGCTCCGCGATGTACGTCTGCTGCCGGAGATGTACGTCTGCTGCCGGAGATGCGTCCTCGTACTCGTAGCCGTACGATCGCTCCGCCGTCTACAGATACTGCTGAGAGTGTGCAGGCGTCAAGGCTCCAAACAGCCGGTCAAACGCCTGCAAGTCTGGTATCAAACAACAGTGGTGACTGTATTCTCCAGTACTTAACGCATATGTGCGAGCCTGAGTATTGGCATTAAGTATGTCCGTACCATACAGTATCCGCTGCTGCATCGGCCGATATTCTGCAGTATATTCTAGTACTGCATGGCGCCCACCATTGATACTCAGCAGTACCGGAATCTTGATTGTGCTCGCACGGGCGTCCTCGTACTCGTAGATGTACAGCCGCTCCGCGATGTACGTGTTGTTTGATACCAGTCTTGCAGGCGTTTGACCGGCTGTTTGGAGCCTTGACGCCTGCACACTCTCAGCAGTATTTGTAGACGGCGGAGCGATCGTACGGCTACGAGAACGAGGACGCGAGTACATCTCCGGCAGTAAACGTACATCGCGGAGCGGCTGTACATCTACGAGTACGAGGACGCCCGTGCTAGCACAATCAAGATTCCGGTACTGCTGAGTATCAACGGTGGGCGCCATGCAGCACTAGAATATACTGCAGGATATCGGCCGATGCAGCAGCGGATACTGTATTGTACGGACATAGATAATGCCAATACTCAGGCTCGCACATATGCGTTAAGCACTGGAGAATACAGTCAGCGCGCGATGGCGCAAGGTGGCGGATGCGCTAATGACTGGCGCGCGCACCAGGGCGTTTTAAAGGCAGGGCGCGACCCGTTGTAAGACGATCGTTCTTTTCCCTCACGCCCATCTTTCAACAGTACGTCTACTGCCGGAGATGTACTCGCGTCCTCGTACTCGTAACATACGATCGCTCCGCCGTCTACAGATACTGCTGAGAGTGTGAAGGCGTCAAGGCACCAAACAGCCAGTCAAACGCCTGCAAGACTTATCAAACAACACACATGTGCCCCAAGGGGTGCGTGGCGTTCAGCGGGGCGCCCGGGAAGGCTGGCGGATTGGCGAACCTCCCCGACCAGCACTGCCCAGTGCGCAAAGCAATCAGGTTTATCCGCATGCCTGCTGGCGGAGCGCGAAGACGCCAAGTACACCACCATGGTCGCGCGAGCTCAACACTTCTACCTTGCCACGCCGCCGCCCCCGCCGGGGGCTGACTCGGACGACAGCCATGCCAGCGCGCGGCCCATAGGGCTGCATTGTGTACAGTGTGGACGCTGGAACGAGCCCACACTGCCGTGGGCTTAGACTTGTGGAGAGTGCCGGGCGGCGGCGGTGGTTCCGGAGGGGAGGAGGCCCTTGTCCTCCTAGACGGTCCAGGCATCCGCAAGGTGGCTGTTCTCATGGCCCCTGCCCACATGTCCTCCGCGAATGCTGCCGACTTGGGCGTCGACGCCGGGGAGCTGCTGGTGGCGGGGATCCACGCGAGGTCGCAGGACGGTGCGCGAGGGGGGGGGGGGGGGCAGCGGCTGTGGGATAGGGGCAGCGGTTGCTACCGAGTGAGGCGTATCATCGTTTGCAGTAGCAACGCAGCCTTTCCGGTTGCATAGTGTGACGCCGCCTGGATGTAACCCAGCAGTACGCGCAAAGTGCAAGTGCAAGCTGCTGGTGGCGGGGATCCACGCGAGGTCGCAGGACGGTGCGCGAGGGGAAGGGGGGGGGCAGCGGCTGTGGGATAGGCGGGGCAGCGGTTGCTACCGAGTGAGGCATAGCATCGTTTGCAGTAGCAACGCAGCCTTTCCGGTTGCATAGTGTGACGCCGCCTGGACGTAACCCAGCAGTACGCGCAAAGTGCAAGTGCAAGCTGCTGGTGGCGGGGACCCCGCGCGGGGGGGGGGGGGGGGGCAGCGGCTGTGGGATAGGCGGGGCAGCGGTTGCTACCGAGTGAGGCATAGCATCGTTTGCAGTAGCAACGCAGCCTTTCCGGTTGCATAGTGTGACGCCGCCTGGACGTAACCCAGCAGTACGCGCAAAGTGCAAGTGCAAGCTGCTGGTGGCGGGGACCCCGCGCGAGGGGAAGGGGGGGGGCAGCGGCTGTGGGATAGGCGGGGCAGCGGTTGCTACCGAGTGAGGCATAGCATCGTTTGCAGTAGCAACGCAGCCTTTCCGGTTGCATAGTGTGACGCCGCCTGGACGTAACCCAGCAGTACGCGCAAAGTGCAAGTGCAAGCTGCTGGTGGCGGGGACCCCGCGCGGGGGGGGGGGGGGGGGCAGCGGCTGTGGGATAGGCGGGGCAGCGGTTGCTACCGAGTGAGGCATAGCATCGTTTGCAGTAGCAACGCAGCCTTTCCGGTTGCATAGTGTGACGCCGCCTGGATGTAACCCAGCAGTACGGGCAAAGTGCAAGTGCAAGCTGTTGGTGGGATAGGGGCAGCGGTTGCTACCGAGTGAGGCGTATCATCGTTTGCAGTAGCAACGCAGCCTTTCCGGTTGCATAGTGTGACGCCGCCTGGATGTAACCCAGCAGTACGGGCAAAGTGCAAGTGCAAGCTGTTGGTGGCGGGGATCCACGCGAGGTCGCAGGACGGTGCGCGAGGGGAAGGGGGGGGGGGGGGCAGCGGCTGTGGGATAGGCGGGGCAGCGGTTGCTACCGAGTGAGGCGTAGCATCGTTTGCAGTAGCAACGCAGCCTTTCCGTTTCATAGTGTGACGCCGGCTAGATTTAACCCAGCCGTACGCGCAAAGTGCAAGTGTTACACGCCCGTGTGCCCCACCCAGTATCATTTCGCCCGACTTCACTGGTGGCATGTCTCGCTCTCCATCATCTCTCGGGCCGTCCGCCGCCTCACCCTGCGCACCCTACCAACCGCGCGTGCCTTCTCGGAAGCCTCACACACGGCGGCGCGAGTCGCGTCGTGGAACACGTCCCTGACATGGCGTAACTCCGCCCTCACCGCGGCCGTGGTCGGGCAGGGGACCGCCCGCTGATGGGTCGCCATGCATGGGTACTTGGGTCCGCACAAAGCCGGGGTCCCGTCGCAGCAACACTCCCAGTCCGTCCGTTGGCCGCAGTACACGCATGACGGGCGTCCGGCCAGGACACGCACATGATAGTGCATGTGGCCGCCTCCCGCCACTGCTCGTAGTGCTCCGGTCAACATGGCGACGAGCAAGTCGGCATGTCCCGCAGGTGGCTGCGGGGCGGGTGGCGCGAGCGCAGCCTCGCTCGCCTCGACAACCCCCTCAGCCCTATCAGTCGCCTCAACCACGGCCTCCTCCGCCTCCTGACGCGGCGCATCAGGCGCATCATCGTCGCATGGCAGGGACACGGAAAACTGACTTGGAGGTTCCATGCAATATTGTGGTGTACTCTGATAAAATTCCAGATAGAGATCCCTCTTTGCGAGGGGTTCAGAACAGCAGTATTTAGCGAACTCAAAATGTGGTTACGGTATGTGTTATGACTACTATTGATTTCACAGTTATAACTATGAAACACCCGCGACCCATGAGGCGGCGAGGAGTGCGGCCCTCCCAGTGATGTGAGGAGGTGGCCCTAGACATAGGTGGGGCCGGCACCGCCATGTGTGTTGCTCCACATGCGGTGCGGTTGCGGTTGCGGTGCGGTTCCTGACGCGACAGCTCCGTCGCATAGGTACCGGCACCGGCACCCCACGCCTGCTGCGCTTACCACCAACCGGCATGTTTCCTTTGGGAGGCGGTTCATCCGCGTCGGAGATGAGCGGCGGTGCCGGTGTGGGTGTGGATACTGCCCGGCCGTTAGGGCTCCCGCCGCCCGCCGCTCCGCCGACCCACGCCGCGGCGTGTGCTGCGCCCCGCATAGTCGCCTCGAATATATTATACATGACGCGGGGACGGGGGGTGGGGGGGGGGGATTCGTGCGTTTCGTATGTCGGCGGAACGGCGTGCGAAGCTGCGGCTGGCGAAGGTGGTGGAAGTAAGCGTGGCGGCGTCGGCGGCGTATTACCGTGCGTGCATGCGTGCGCAACCCGGCGGCAGCAGGCGCCGGACTCGGCGTGTACCGGCGGCAGAGCTGTGAAGCCATGGACACGGTACGGGATGCCAAGTCTGGCTAAGCAACTGCCGAGGCTGGCGGCTTAACCCCCATGTCCGGCGGCTGAGGGACGGGAAGTGCGTAGAAGTTGATCGGCAAAGCGGGCATATAAGCATGGCTGTGATAGGTTCCTATTAAGTAATGGCGGTTTGTGCTAAGTAATTCGTAGGGGTGGACCATGCAGCGCAGGTAGGGGGCGGTATAAATGAGGCCGGGCACATATACTGCTCCACGGAACGACACTGTCGCACGTGTAGTTGAATAGACCCCCCCCCCACCCCCCCCCCCCCCCCCGGGTCGGCCCGCCGACCCGCCACGGCTTGTACTATCTGTCATGCATGACCGGGATACGTGTGAGTGTATGCCCCGCCTCCCCCCCCCCATTTACACTTGTGCACTCATTAAGTTTGGGCTGGTTTCAGAGCAGTAGTACATGTACGTATGTATATGCAGACAATGGAACGTATGACTTGCGCGGAAAGAGGCGGGGCTGGCGGAGTGCATTGGCGGTGCGTAGAGTAGCGTGCTGCAAATAACTGGGGTGCATCGGACGCCGGATGCCCACCCACCCGGCGTAAAAGACATGTGGGCTGGTTTCGGAGCAGTACATGTACGTATGTATATATATGCGCAATGCAACGTAGGACGCGCGCGGAAAGACGCGGGGCTGGCGGAGTGCATTGGCGGTGCGTAGAGTAGCGTGTTGGTGAGATTCGGGGTGCATCGGACGCGGGATGCCTATCCACCCGGCGTAAAAGACGCGTAATATTCACACTATATTCACACGCAAATGTGTGTAAACCGGACATTCCGTGCCGGATGGATGGGAATACGGCGTCCGATGCAGCCAAAACCCCAGCAACACGCTATTATATGCACCGCCAATGCACTCCGCCAGCACCGCCTCATTCTCCGTCGATTTCGAAAACGCCTTCACATTATCCACCGCTAATTGCAATTCCCGCCGTGTAATGTTGTCACGATGTGCGCACACAACAACACTTACTATCGGTTCCGACGCGGATGGAGGCGGGGCTTGCGGAGTGCACTGGCGGTACACAGACTAGCGTGCTGCAAATAATTGGGGTGCATCGGACGCCGGATGCCCATCCACCCGGCGTAATGTTCACACTATATTAACACACAAATGTGTGAAAACCGGACATTCCGTGCCGGATTGATGGGAATACGGCGTCCGATGCAGCCAAAACCCCAGCAACACGCTATTCTATGCACCGCCAATGCACTCCATCCGCAACCCCCGCCTCATTCCCAGTCGTACGTGCTTGTGCACGCACGGAATGCTGGCACTGCTCCGAAACCACTGTCACATACCCCGCTCATTGGGTACCGATTGCGGCGCATGCACGGCTAGATATTTGTTTACATAAACCCGGGGGGGGGCACAGTGTCCCGCTACTCACCCTGCATTGGATTAGGGCGACGATTGCAAACAAGACGAGGAGGCGCGAATGAACTGCTCCGAAACCACGCGATGTGCCCGGTGACCTCCATATCCAGCACGTCCACCGATGCAAGTAATAAGGACAGGACCCCTCCCCCACCCGCCAAAGTGGAGGAAGTGTAGGAGTACAACCGGAGCATGACGTGATCCATTGTCGCTTATTTACAAGCACGGGCGGTGCTGCCAGACCCGACCGTCTACGGCGGGATGGAGGCGGCAGCGGCAGCAATAGGAGCCGGAGCCTTAGCAGCAACCCGCAGCTCCTTCACGCTGGCATGGATGCTGGCGTAGTCGTCACTGTACAAATGCTTTGGCAACACAGCATGATCCCCAAAGTGGGCCACATACTGCGCCGCCAACTCGTTATTGCGTTTCTCCGCAGCATCACTGCGGGGGTGATGTGTGGGTACAGTGCCTCGTTGTAGGCTGCCAGGAACGGCGTGTACTGGGTAGGGTCGTCCGCACGGCCGCAGCCAGGCAGTCCCAGAAGGTGCCCTTGCCCGTACAAGCGGACATTGCCACGCCCGTGACACTTGGGACAGGGGTTGCCGCTGGGCAGCTCAACTAGGGCGCCCACGGGCCCGCGGTGCGTCGTGTCCGACCAAAACATGTACCCATGGTATTGTTCCATGTAGGGCGTGTCCTCCTCGGGGACACCCATGCCACGCTCTAAGTCCTCCAGGGGCTGCATCAAGTTCTTGTGGCTCATGATGAAGTCGGCAGCTCCCGGATCTGTCTCCGCCAGCGACCTCTCCGTGAGGCGGTGATGCTCGTGGCCCTTTTCATGTCAACACATGGATGGCAGTCAGTCCCCGTCCCCGCCCCCGCCCCTGCCCCCCCGGGCGCACCGGGTACCGAATGTGCTTCACGGCATCTCTGAAGCTCACTTTTGGCCCGCGGTACACCTCAGTGGGGCGGCAGTGGCACGTGCATGCAATGATGGCCTGCAGATTTGGAGCCTGCCCATCAATGTGGGTGATCTGAGCGGGGGCATCCGCCGGGGTGAACAGAAACGCGATCACCGGCCACGACCAAAACCTTGGTGCTAGCTCGCCGGCCTTCTCGGCACCAGCCACGAACGCGCGCCGCAATTCCAGCAAGGCGGCAAACAAGGCCTTCCTGCAAGGCACACGCTCATAATAAGCGATGCACGAGTCAGGGGTTGAAGAGGGTCGGGGCGTGGGGGGGGTGGGGGGGGGTGGGGGGGGCACCTCTTCATCTGCCTCTGCTTTTTGCCGACCCAGGTCTCTGGCGCACTCCTTGCCCAATGCCACAGCTTCCACGGGTCGACTTTGCCATCCTTTTCCCCGTCATACGGCTTCACCTGCGTGTGGTCTGCAACGTCCAGTTCTTCCGGGGGCAGGATGACCTGTTGGTGTCATCCATGGTGATAACCAGGTCTTGTGCGATGTGCGACAACAAACCCACCTCTAGCAGCCCGGGAGCGTTCAAATCCGGGTATGGCGTCGGGACCTCATTAGGGAACCTTCTCAGCAAGGCATGCGTGGCGTCTTGTCCGAGAAGCCTCCACAGCTCCAGGTGTACGGGGTCATAGGTACCACCACCGTGTAGTTACCGCTCGAGGTAGGCTTGCAACCTCGTCGTCGCATCTTCCTCAGCGAGGAGCTCGGGGATTTAACATTGTTTGACATGGCGGCAGGTCTAATGGGGGGGGGGGGGGGGTGCCCACGCACGGGGATTTGCGGCGCTGGGTGGAGCGGCGGACACTCACCCGCTCCGCCCCTACATGTCGTGCACATCTTCGTGCACATCGGTGCACAACGCTGCGCACATCCGCGCACATTCGTCGCGCACATAGACGCGCGCCCTACCGCATATATTATCCCGGATTCACTTGGTGAAACCACGTATTCATTACGCCGTGCTACTTCAACAATAAACATTGCGAAATTACGCCGACACAATGCCGCACCGACTAGCTCTTGACAATACGTGCATATAAATAGTATTGGCGCGCTGCTCCTCGCCTCCGCTGTGTTGTTGACTGCTGCGGAAGGCGGTCGTCGACTGGGTGTTAGTTTCTCCACCTCGGCCGCCCCCCCCCTTCACCGCTCACAGCGCAATGGCAGACCTCGTCTCCCATGAAAAAGTGGGCGGCGAGCCTTGTTGTCTCGCGTGTCCGCGCCGCCGGCATCGAGGAGGACGAGAAAGACACGAGGAAACGCGTGACAAGGTGGGCACGCAACAAAACACTCCACCCTCCACATTAGCACGCACCCACCCGTGGCTAACTGGTGCCGCGCGCAGGTTCGTCCGGGAGCGCCGTAAGGCCCACCTAAACGCCAAGGCTTCCACAGTGCCAGCGGCGCAACTCGTGGTGGCCGAGGAGGCCGCATCCTCCTCATCCGCTTGGAGGCGAAACGAGTGTGGCTTGTTGTGGGCGTCGGGGCACAAGGGGCGTCCCGACGCCAAGGCAAGGAAGCTCATGGCGGCGTCGTCGACGGCACAGCCTCCCGGGGTGGTGAAGACACTGACGGATGACAAGAAGCGGAAGAGGCAAGTGAAGAAGCGCCGAGGTAAGAAACTGACAGTCGGAGGCGGAGTCGGAGGCGGAGGCGGAGGCAGCGTGTGAGGTACAGTAATGCCCTAATGCAATTAGAGGCAAGAAGGCAAAGGTTGTGAGGAAACGGTATCGAATGTTACAGGATAATAAGCTAGTTCAGCTATTTAGCGGCAGTCAGCAGCACAGAGGCAGAGCAGCGGCAAAGCAGTTCAGCGGTCAGCCTTGGGCATTGTGGAAATATAGCATCGGGGAATGTCAGTAGCAGCATCGGGGATTGTTAGTAGCAGCATCGGTGATTGGGATTGATAATGATAAATGACATGCGTACATGTTACAGTACGAGTTACAGAACTAAGGCAGGTTATGCTATGATATAGGAAATGATAATAATATGAGATAAGTGGTTATGTGGGTATAGTGCAGGGTTAGGTGTAGTCCTAACATTCCTTCCCCTCACAGAAAAAAATAGCTACGGTATTTTCAAGGGGAAGCGGGCCGGATATTTGGAATGCAAGTTGCGGTCGTGTGGTGTGTGGAATAAGTCACGCAAGGACTGACATTTGTCTGCACATAGGTGTAGCATATCAACACGACGAAGACTTTGATATGGTTTCCATGAGTCATGGGATCCGTCATAGCTTTGTTAACGGACTAGGAACGGAAGTAAGTGCAGGGCCGCGGGAGTAGTCAAGGTTGTCGTTGTTATATTCGATTCGGTGGTTGAGGATTTGGTCTATGATAAATTCATCTGCTGGTAGAGCAGTTCGACCAGGGACAGTGTCGGGTGAAACATCAGGGGAGTGACAGCGACGAAGGCGGGAAATGTGAAACACAGGGTGGGGTAAACGTATGTGGTAAGCTTGAGGTGAAATTTTACGAACAATGGGATAAGGGCCAACAAAACGTTGACGGAATTTGTTAGTTGGTTGATTTCGTAATAGGAGTGTTCAGTGGACAACCATACCTCATTACCTTTCA
>VCJN01000789.1:0-18070 GCA_006384855.1 Tetraselmis striata
GAACACGGTTGCGGAGCCACGGCAGCGCCAGCACACGACCAGCGACTGTTGGTTTCGGAGCGACGCCGAGGGCGAGGGCAAAGCGTGGATGGGATGTATGGTTTCGGAGCATGTGCCGGGTGACATTGCGTGGCCCCAAAACAATGCCCCTGCTGTGGTGCTCCGAAACCAACATCGCCTCTCCTCCCTACTTATGACATATCTTACGGACAAGGGCGCTGAGCACACGCACGAGCCCCCTCCCGCTAGAAGCGACACGGAAATGAGATTATCATCTAAAGACAATGGAGAAAACAGCTGACCTGATGGTGAAGAACTCAATGCAGAATCAAGTAGGACGACCAAGGGGAACTTGCTGAGGACGAGCAACCGGCAAGTTGTGGTTTCGGGGCGACTACGCCAATGGCGAAGTAGTGGATGGTTTTATATTTGCTAGCGCGAGGTTGGCAATCCTTTTTTTTTCCAAGCGGTGACGACGAGCCTTTGAGTTTTGCCAGCCTCCTAGAGCATTTTGTGTCAGCATCGGTCCCACACGAATCCCCAACAATATCGCAAAGGCGTAAATCCAGTGAGGATTATCGCTTAACGAACCAGCATGATAATTGGGAGTCGAGTTTCGTTGTATTATTGTTTATCAACCTAAGGATGACCAACTTCAATGATTTACGTGAAGGAATAGATAATCAATGGACAATACCAATAACAAACAATGTGCTTTCCAGAATCGATCCGCAATGTGACTAAGATGTATCTGTTAGCAGTTTTCTTTCACAATGATCCATAGTATCAAGAGATCTCCGCATCTGAATTTCTAGTTGCTAAACTTCCATCATAATAGACTGTTTAGTTATAAATACATCCATACATACATATATATATGTTGTTATAGTTTCGGAGCACAATGAGAAATCAAACCGGGCTCCGCCAATCCGGCATCTCCCTCCGCAACTTTGATCGCTGGGTCCTCGTGGACCCGAGCTCCAGGCGAGACAGCGACATGAAATACAATACACATCATATAACATTTCGTAACAGGAGAGATCTCCCAGTACACGATGGAAGAGCGGAGGCACGAGGCCGCCGCCTCAAAGGGGAGCGTGCTCTATGAGCCCCTGCTGCTGCAAATAAATACCAGACAGAAGCGGCACGTGGGTGAGCGCCGTTACTGTGTGGAGTGGCAAGCCGACGCCGCCTTTGTCAATGCGGAAAGGCCGGCCACGGGGGCCGCATGTGCAATGGCGCCCGCACGGCTGCTGGAGCATGCGGCTGCCATTACCACCACAGACTGACAACCGCGCACAACGCTCCAATGCGGCCCATGCAACGGTACCACTCCTGTCGGGTTGAAGCTAGGGACCCTAGTTTCCGAGAGGCCCGTTCTTATTGAATTCTGGTTCATACACGGCGCGCGAATACGGCCATTGGGCCACCCCAAAGTTGCGCATTCGCCCTTCGGGGTTTGAATGAGTCGATGGTCAAACTTGGCTAGTCCAAAAAGGCTCTTATTCACTGCGTTTGTAGTAGCGCGCCGGCACCTTTTCTTTGACAGAACACACCTGAGCCCCATCACCATCGCAAAAGATGTGACACCACGGTAAAGGTGCACTGCCCCCCCCCCCCCCCCCCCCCCCCAGGGCGCGTGGAGGATCTGCCGCGCAAGGCGTGAGACGACCATCCCAAATGCGGCACTTGAGCGCACCCCTCACCTGTGACACCGGGCAACCGGCCCCCGCTCCGGCCCGCCGCCGCCTCCGCTTGCTTCTCTGCGTAGCTGACGCGCACCGAGGTGGGTGCCGGGATGGCCTGCGGCGGCGCCTCCGCCTTTGCGCCGCTCTGTGCACCCATAGCGCACCCGTCACCAATCGCGGCGACTAATGCCGCAGAGCATGTCTAGCATGCATGCCCACAGCACGCATGTTGGACAGTTTCCTTACACGCCCCACGTCACATGATACGACATGACGTGAGACATGACACATGAGACGTGATATATGCCTCATAACCCATGACCCATGCCGCGGCATCCCATCCACAAGCCGCTGGGGCATGGCGCACTCACCATGGTGGCCTGCTCCCTGGCCGCCGCCGCCCCGAGGCAGCGCGCCACAGCCACTCCGGCGGTGCAGGCGTCCGGCACGAAGAGGTGCGCCCGGCGGGTGATGCTCGCCAGAAGGGGCGGCAGCGCGTGCAGGCAGGGGAGCAGCGCGCACCGGGCGCTGTTCCACTCGCCGCTGTGCATTGGGTGGGAGCGCCAGTGCATGCGGAGTCAGGGGATGCAAGGCCGGGTACAAAGGTAGGGCCGAGAGGAGTGCGTCGAACCCTGCCAAGGGCGGCACCCACCTGGCGAGGCACTGCACCGCCTCCAGGGCGGCGGAGAACACCTCTCGCGCGGCGCAGCTGGCGGCCATGCCGTTCAGCAGCTGCTGGAAGTGCGTCCCTGCGGCCTCCGAGGCGACCACGCACCTGGCCGCAGGAAGCAGGACGTCCATCGCCACGAGCGGCAGCGCCTGCGGGGCGCATCCATCCGCATCGTGGGGCGGCAGCAGACCCGTCAGGCCCCCCACAGCCGAGCCACAATCCACGCTGCCACTCACTCGCTCGCTCATTCTATCCAGTCCCACGCATCGAGTCCCACCTGCTCCGCAGCGCCGCCGGCCAGAAGCTCGCCGCATAGCTCGGCCAGTACCGCGCCTGCCGCGGCGGCATCTGTGTGGCGTATAAGCTGAGAGTAAGTCAGCGGTTTGTCGGAGAGACCGGAAAAACACTCGCGCGAATGGCGAGGCGAGGGAGGGAGGGGGCAGTAGCCGGGCACGCCCAGTCAAGCGGCAGTCGGCCAAGGGCTTCCCGAGCCGACGCGCACCCTCGGAAGCCGTCAACATCGCTGCCTGCAGCGAGGCACCGAGCTGTTCCGCCGCCTCGGGCGAGCCGGCGATGGCCGCCTGCGCGTTGGCGCGTAGCTCCCCCAGCGCCGCCACGTCCATCGCGGCCGATGGGCGCCCGGCACCGCTAGCCGAGCAGCCCGGACTGCGGACGTGGTGCAGACCGTCTGGGTCAGAATCACACGCACGGGCAAGGTGAGGTGAGCCGGGATAGGCGCTGTCGGTTCTACGGGACTGCTGATGCTGTCCTTCCTGGCAAGCCCCAGCACCAGCAACTGTCAGCAGCGCGGCGACGTTGCCGCCGGCGGAGCGCCACTAGTGGTTACCGGTTCTTCTTTTTGGTTACAGGGAGAGCGTCAGAGTGGTTACCGGTCGTACGCTCGACGCGGTGACGCCGCAACGATCACCAGGGGTCGGACCCTGCTGACATAGCGACTCTATCATTTTCACCTCGAGCGCTGTATATTTTGTGGGGTGTTGTATCACGCCTGTGGTTTTGCTTGCGCCGCGCATGTGAGCGTCATCCAGCAGCATCACTAACATCATATATTATTTATTATATGATGATTTAAATGGAATTGTGATATTATAATAGTAAGGCCATTCCGACAAAATAACCTGGCTAGGTCCGTATTTTCCGTGGAAACGGAGGGGGGGGCTGTTTTGTAGTAAATTGGGAAAGTTTTGTGATTAGGACGATAAGCACTATAAAGCCTTCCAGCGCCCCATGTGCACCTCCCGGTTTTCCTTATCCTGCGCCGCCACCACTGATGCCACCGTGCTCGCCCGCATGCAAACCTAGCTGCCTTCCAGCTACCTGCTACCGACTGACGACCGCGCCTCATCACACTTTCAGCGCCCGCAAGCAACCTATCTCTCACAACTCTCACATACTAGCGCCGCCAACTCTCACATACTAGCGCATGCGCGCCACCATGGCGTCGTCGCCAAGACCGGTTCCTATGCATAGGCTCCGCACCCTTACTTGCCAGAGGATCACCCCTTTCGCGACATCATTGTTTGTGATGATGCCTTGACAGTCATGCGAGTCCAGGGTGGAGTGGGAGTACTACACCCGCAAGAAGAAGTCGGTGGCGTGGTTCAACCCGGAGCTGTGCGTGCAGTGTGCTAGACAACTTGGAGCCGGACGGCGCCACGACAAAGACCTGCAGGACGTCTATCACGTCGTGCTGCCCATCTGCGAGGTACAACCTGCCCTTTTCGTTGCTGATGGCTGCCACTGTGAGATTGAGATGTGACGTAAATGTGCCCTATTGGTGACGAACGACGACATACGGGGACGATACGGGACGGACGAGGGACGTGGATTTCATACCGAGTAGCGACGACTATCGCGCGCGACCTGTAAAGTACTATATGAATTTCTCGTTTCGATAATTTCATCAAATTGATATGCGCACGCGGGCTCGCGTGTCGCGCTCCCACGCGGAGCACCCGGGCTAAGTACAGGCAGCTGCACGTACTCGCTGCACATCGACGCACATCGCTGCACATCGCTGCTGTGAGATTTCATACCGAGTAGCGACGACTATCTCGCGCGACCTGTAAAGTACTATCTGAATTTCTCGTTTCGATAGTTTCATCAAATTGATATGCGCACGCGGGCTCGCGTGTCGCGCGCCGACGCGGAGCACCCGGGCTAAGTACAAGCGGCTGCACGTACTCGCTGCACATCGCTGCACATCGCTGACCCCGCGGTGTGCGGCGATGTGCGGCACGACGTGCGGAGGTGTGGGCGGATGTAGGTGGTACGGTAGGTGGTAGGCGGTAGGTGGTGTTCGTAGGTGCGCGTTTTAATGCAGCCGCCCTAACTGCTGATGATTGTGTAACGCCCCAGCACGCGCATGAAGAACGGGGTCGCCTGGCGGTCACCGCCGCTCACCGCTGAACCAAGCGCGGACAGCCGCGCACTAGCATCTGTGCTCCCTGCCGGTGGTGGGCTACATCCACCCCAACTCTCAACCCCCCCCCCCCCCCCCCGCGCGCACGCGCGGCAGCAGGCATGCCGGGAGAGGGATGGATATCGAGTGTGTCGAAGGATGGCGTGTACACATGCAAGCACTGCCATGGCATCGTCACGGGCAGTAGTGAAAGGACGGCGCGAGAGCGGCACTTCCTAAAATTCCCGAACTGTAGGCACTCGTTGAAGCGTGCGGGTAAGTTGCGCCGCAAGGCCGCCTTAGTACAAGCAGCAGCAGCAGGGGCGGCAGCAGCAGCAGCAGCGGCGGCAGGGGCGGCAGCAGGAGTAGCTGCAGCCGTCGGAAACGGCCCGCCGGCGCCGGTCTCGGACGACGGCGGCTCGAAGGAGGACGATGTGATGGGCGTGGGGGAGGACCCCGTTGGCGAAGACGGTATGGACATCGACGCGCCTGCGTGGCCGCCGGCGGGCGTGGAAGCCGCCGATGAGGGCGTGATAAGGGAAGGCGATCCCGGTGACTTCTACATGAAGGTCATCGCCAAGAAGTTCCGGGGAGTATGGCACTACGGCGTGATAACCGGCGTCGTTACCGAGTGTGTGTTGGAGGACTACGGCGGGGCGACCCAGTGGCGCGCTGTTTTCGAGGACGGTGACACTGTGGACCTTCTGCGTTCAGAGGTGAGTGGGCCCGGCATGTGTGCTGGTGGCAACACTCACCTGCGGTTGTATGGAATCACATGCACCCGCCCGGTCGGCGTGGCAGGTTGTGGAGGCTATGGCGGCTGCCCAGGAGCACCCCCCTTGTGGATGCGGACGGGGAGGCTCGCTTGGTAACCGTCCCTGAAGGCGATGACCTTTTCGCGCAGCAGATCAACCGCATGAAGGCGCATCGCCTCTACAGGGAACCCAACCCCAACAAGAAGGTCCCCCCCCCCCTCTTGCTTCCTCCTCCGCCACGTGCACCCATACCCACCCACCCACACACACACACACACACACTCACACTCGCACTCACACCCACCCACCCACACACACAGGGGTACACGGCCTCAGAGGACGCTGGCCCCGGCGCCGTGGAGACGCCCATCCGGTTGGTTGGGAGCGCATCCGCTGCGTGGGAGGACGCGGTGGACTTCAAGGACCATTTGGGGAAGCTGCTGGACGACATCCGACGTACGGTGCAGGGCTCGCACTCGTATGCACCCATACTCGCGGGGTGGGGTGCGGTCCTGCCGGGCTGGATCCCCAGCGGTGGCGCTGGGGGGCTCCTGGCCTACAAGGCGGCGTCGCTTCGCAACGGCGACAAGCCCCGGCTTCACCGGGGGGGGGGGGGGGGGAAGACGGGGAGACGTCGAGAGACAACTGCTTTGTGTACAAGATGTTGAAGCAAGTCCCCGACGCCGACCCACCCCCCTACACCACCGAGGAGCTGGAGAGCGAGGAGGAGCTGCCAAGAAACCTGCTGGCGGAGCGCGAAGACGCCAAGTACACCACCATGGTCGCGCGAGCTCAACACTTCTACCTTGCCACGCCACCGCCCCCGCCAGGGGCTGACTCGGACGACAGCCGTGCCAGCGCGCGGCCCATTCGGGCTGCATTGTGTACGGTGTGGACGCCGGAACGAGCCCACACTGCCGTGGGCTTGGACGTGTGGAGAGTGCCGGGCGGCGGCGGGGGTTCCGGCGGGGAGGAGGCCCTTGTCCTACTAGATGGTCCGGGCATCCGCAAGACATGCCGACATGTCCTCCGCGAAGGCTGCCGACTTGGGCGTCGACGCCGGGGAGCTGCTGGTGGCGGGGATTCACGCGAGGTCGCAGGACGGTGCGCGAAGGGGGGGGGGGGGGGGGGAGGGGGGCAGCGGCTGAGGGATAGGTGGGGCAGCGGTTGCTACCGAGTGAGGCTTAGCATCGTTTGCAATAGCAACGCAGCCTTTCCGGTTGCATAGTGTGACGCCGCATGGATGTAACCCAGCAGTACGCGCAAAGTGCAAGTGTTACACGCCCGTGTGCCCCACCCAATAACATTGCGCCCGACCTCGCTGACGGCATGTCTCGCTCTCCTTCATCTCCTGGGCCGTCCGCCGCCTCACCCTGCGCACCCTACCAGCGGCGCGTGCCTTCTCGGAAGCCTCACACACGGCGGCGCGAGTCGCGTCGTGGAACGCATCCCTGACATGGCGGAACTCCGCCCTCACCGCGGCCGTGGTCGGGCAGGGGACTGCCCGCTGATGGGTCGCCATGCATGGGTACTTGGGGCCGCACAAAGCCGGGGTGCCGTCGCAGCAACACTCCCAGTCCGTCCGTTGGCCGCAGTACACGCATGACGGGCGTCGGGCCAGGACACGCGTATGATAGTGCATGTGGCCGCCTCCCGCCACTGCTCGTAGTGCTCCGGTCAACATGGCGACGAGCAAGTCGGCATGTCCCGCAGGTGGCTGCGGGGCGGGTGGCGCGAGCGCAGCCTCGCTCGCCTCGACAACCCCCTCAGCCCGATCAGTCGCCTCGACCACGGCCTCCTCCGCCTCCTGACGCGGCGCATCAGGCGCATCATCGTCGCCTGGCAGGGCGTCCCCCCCCGCAACGGCGCCGTCGGCGGTGGCCGACGCCGTCGTGGCGGGGTGTTGTGAGGAGGTGGCCCTAGACATAGGTGGGGCCGGCACCGCCATGTGTTGCTCCACATGCGGTGCGGTTCCTGACGCGACAGCTCCGTCGCACCGGTACCGGCGCCGGCACCCCACGCCTGCTGCGCTTACCACCAACCGGCATGTTTCCTTTGGGAGGCGGTTCATCCGCGTCGGAGGTGAGTGGCGGTGCCGGTGTGGGTGTGGATACTGCCCGGCCATTAGGGCTCCCGCCGCCTGCCGCTCCGCCGACCCACGCCGCGGCGTGCGCTGCGCCCCGCATAGTCGCCTCGAATATATTATACATGACGCGGGGACGGGGGGGGGGGGGGGGGGGGGGGGGGGGGGGAATTCGTGCGTTTCGTATGTCGGCGGAACGGCGTGCGAAGCTGCGGCTGGCGAAGGTGGTGGAAGCAAGCGTGGCGGCGTCGGCGGCGTATTACCGTGCGTGCATGCGTGCGCAACCCCGCGGCAGCAAGCGCCGGACTCGGCGTGTGCCGGCGGCAGAGCTGCGAAGCCATGGACACGGTACGGGATGCCAAGTCTGGCTAAGCAACTGCCGAGGCTGGCGGCTTAACACCCATGTCCGGCGGTTGAGGGACGGAAAGTGCGTAGAAGTTGATCGGCAAAGCGGGCATATAAGCCTGGCTGTGCTAGGTTCCTATTAAGTAATGGCGGTTTGTGCTAAGTAATTCGTAGGGGTGGACCATGCAGCGCAGGTAGGGGGCGGTATAAATGAGGCCGGGCACATATACTGCTCCACGAAACGACACTGTCGCACGTGTAGTTGAATAGACCCCCCCCCCCCCCCCCCCACCCCACCCCCCGCCGGGTCGGCCCGCCGACCCGCCATGTAATATCTGTCATGCATCGCCGGGGTATGTGTGAGTGGATGCCCCGCCGCCACACCCCCCCCCCCAATTTACACTTGTGCACTCATTAAGTTTGGGCTGGTTTCGGAGCAGTACATGTACGTGTGTATATACATACAATGGAACGTAGGACCTGCGCGGAAAGAGGCGGGGCTGGCGGAGTGCGTTGGGGGTGCGTAGAGTAGCGTGTTGGTGAGATTCGGGGTGCATCGGACGCCGGATGCCCATCCACCCCGCGTAAAAGACGCGTACGTAATATTCACACTATATATATTCACACGCAAATGTGTGAAAACCGGACATTCCGGGCCGGATGGGTGGGAATACGGCGTCCGATGCAGCCAAAACCCCAGCAACACGCTATTCTATGCACCGCCAATGCACTCCGCCAGCACCGCCTCATTCTCTGTCGATTTCGAAAACGCCTTCACATTATCCACCGCTAATTGCAATTGCCACCGTGTAATGTTGTCACGATGTGCGCACACAACAACACTTACTACCGGTTCCGACGCGGATGGAGGCGGGGCTTGCGAAGTGTGTTGGGGGTGCGTAGAGTAGCGTGCTGCAAATAATTGGTGCATCGGACGCCGGATGCCCATCCACCCGGCGTAAAAGACGCGTAATATTCACACTATATTAACACACAAATGTGTGAAAACCGGACATTCCGTGCCGGATTGATGGGAATACGGCGTCTGATGCAGCCAAAACCGCAGGAACACGCGCAAAGTGCAAGTGTTACACGCCCGTGTGCCCCACCCAATAACATTGCGCCCGACCTCGCTGACGGCATGTCTCGCTCTCCTTCATCTCCTGGGCCGTCCGCCGCCTCACCATGCGCACCCTACCAGCGGCGCGTGCCTTCTCGGAAGCCTCACACACGGCGGCGCGAGTCGCGTCGTGGAACGCATCCCTGACATGGCGGAACTCCGCCCTCACCGCGGCCATGGTCGGGCAGGGGACTGCCCGCTGATGGGTCGCCATGCATGGGTACTTGGGGCCGCACAAAGCCGGGGTGCCGTCGCAGCAACACTCCCAGTCCGTCCGTTGGCCGCAGTACACGCATGACGGGCGTCGGGCCAGGACACGCGTATGATAGTGCATGTGGCCGCCTCCCGCCACTGCTCGTAGTGCTCCGGTCAACATGGCGACGAGCAAGTCGGCATGTCCCGCAGGTGGCTGCGGGGCGGGTGGCGCGAGCGCAGCCTCGCTCGCCTCGACAACCCCCTCAGCCCGATCAGTCGCCTCGACCACGGCCTCCTCCGCCTCCTGACGCGGCGCATCAGGCGCATCATCGTCGCCTGGCAGGGCGTCCCCCCCCGCAACGGCGCCGTCGGCGGTGGCCGACGCCGTCGTGGCGGGGTGTTGTGAGGAGGTGGCCCTAGACATAGGTGGGGCCGGCACCGCCATGTGTTGCTCCACATGCGGTGCGGTTCCTGACGCGACAGCTCCGTCGCACCGGTACCGGCGCCGGCACCCCACGCCTGCTGCGCTTACCACCAACCGGCATGTTTCCTTTGGGAGGCGGTTCATCCGCGTCGGAGGTGAGCGGCGGTGCCGGTGTGGGTGTGGATACTGCCCGGCCATTAGGGCTCCCGCCGCCTGCCGCTCCGCCGACCCACGCCGCGGCGTGTGCTGCGCCCCGCATAGTCGCCTCGAATATATTATACATGACGCGGGGACGGGGGGGGGGGGGGGGGGGGGGGGGGGGGGATTCGTGCGTTTCGTATGTCGGCGGAACGGCGTGCGAAGCTGCGGCTGGCGAAGGTGGTGGAAGTAAGCGTGGCGGCGTCGGCGGCGTATTACCGTGCGTGCATGCGTGCGCAACCCCGCGGCAGCAAGCGCCGGACTCGGCGTGTGCCGGCGGCAGAGCTGCGAAGCCATGGACACGGTACGGGATGCCAAGTCTGGCTAAGCAACTGCCGAGGCTGGCGGCTTAACCCCCATGTCCGGCGGTTGAGGGACGGAAAGTGCGTAGAAGTTGATCGGCAAAGCGGGCATATAAGCCTGGCTGTGCTAGGTTCCTATTAAGTAATGGCGGTTTGTGCTAAGTAATTCGTAGGGGTGGACCATGCAGCGCAGGTAGGGGGCGGTATAAATGAGGCCGGGCACATATACTGCTCCACGAAACGACACTGTCGCACGTGTAGTTGAATAGACCCCCCCCCCCCCCACCCCACCCCCCGCCGGGTCGGCCCGCCGACCCGCCATGTAATATCTGTCATGCATCGCCGGGGTATGTGTGAGTGGATGCCCCGCCGCCACACCCCCCCCCCCAATTTACACTTGTGCACTCATTAAGTTTGGGCTGGTTTCGGAGCAGTACATGTACGTGTGTATATACATACAATGGAACGTAGGACCTGCGCGGAAAGAGGCGGGGCTGGCGGAGTGCGTTGGGGGTGCGTAGAGTAGCGTGTTGGTGAGATTCGGGGTGCATCGGACGCCGGATGCCCATCCACCCCGCGTAAAAGACGCGTACGTAATATTCACACTATATATATTCACACGCAAATGTGTGAAAACCGGACATTCCGGGCCGGATGGGTGGGAATACGGCGTCCGATGCAGCCAAAACCCCAGCAACACGCTATTCTATGCACCGCCAATGCACTCCGCCAGCACCGCCTCATTCTCTGTCGATTTCGAAAACGCCTTCACATTATCCACCGCTAATTGCAATTGCCACCGTGTAATGTTGTCACGATGTGCGCACACAACAACACTTACTATCGGTTCCGACGCGGATGGAGGCGGGGCTTGCGGAGTGCGTTGGGGGTGCGTAGAGTAGCGTGCTGCAAATAATTGGGGTGCATCGGACGCCGGATGCCCATCCACCCGGCGTAAAAGACGCGTAATATTCACACTATATTAACACACAAATGTGTGAAAACCGGACATTCCGTGCCGGATGGGTGGGAATACGGCGTCCGATGCAGCCAAAACCCCAGCAACACGCTATTCTATGCACCGCCAATGCACTCCGCCAGCACCGCCTCATTCTCTGTCGATTTCGAAAACGCCTTCACATTATTCACCGCTAATAATTGCAATTGCCACCGTGTAATGTTGTCACGATGTGCGCACACAACAACACTTACTACCGGTTCCGACGCGGATGGAGGCGGGGCTTGCGGAGTGCGTTGGGGGTGCGTAGAGTAGCGTGCTGCAAATAATTGGGGTGCATCGGACGCCGGATGCCCATCCACCCCGCGTAAAAGACGCGTAATATTCACACTATATTAACACACAAATGTGTGAAAACCGGACATTCCGTGCCGGATTGATGGGAATACGGCGTCCGATGCAGCCAAAACCCCAGCAACACGCTATTCTATGCACCGCCAATGCACTCCGCCAGCACCGCCTCATTCTCTGTCGATTTCGAAAACGCCTTCACATTATCCACCGCTAATTGCAATTGCCACCGTGTAATGTTGTCACGATGTGCGCACACAACAACACTTACTACCGGTTCCGACGCGGATGGAGGCGGGGCTTGCGGAGTGCATTGGCGGTGCGTAGAGTAGCGTGCTGTAAATACTTGGGGTGCATCGGACGCCGGATGCCCATCCACCCCGCGTAAAAGACGCGTAATATTCACACTATATTAACACACAAATGTGTGAAAACCGGACATTCCGTGCCGGATGGATGGGAATACGGCGTCTGATGCAGCCAAAACCCCAGGAACACGCTATTCTATGCACCGCCAATGCACTCCATCCGCAACCCCCGCCTCATTCCCCCTCGTACGTGCTTGTGCACACGCACGGAATGCTTGCACTGCTCCGAAACCACTGTCACATACCCCGCTCATTGGGTACCGATTGCGGCGCATGCACGGCTAGATATTTGTTTACATAAACCGGGGGGGGGGGGGGGACACAGTGTCCCGCTACTCACCCTGCATTGGATTAGGGCGACGATTGCAAACAAGACGAGGAGGCGCGAATGAACTGCTCCGAAACCACGCGATGTGCCCGGTGACCTCCATATCCAGCACGTCCACCGATGCAAGTAATAAGGACAGGACCCCCCCCCCACCCCCCCCACCCGCCAAAGTGGAGGAAGTGTAGGAGTACAACCGGAGCATGACGTGATCCATTGTCGCTTATTTACAAGCACGGGCGGTACTGCCATACCCGATCGTCTACGGCCGATATAATATTCACACTGTATTAACATCGGTGCACACCGCCGCACACCGCCGCACACCGCCACACAACGCTGCGCGCGCACATTCGTCGCGCACATATACGCGCGCCCTACCGCACATATTATCCCGGATTCACTCGGTGAAACCGCGTATTCATTACGCCGTGCTACTTCAACAATAAACATTGCGAAATTACACCGACACAATGCCGCACCGACTAGCTCTTGACAATACGTGCATATAAATAGAAGTGGCGCGCTGCTCCTCGCCTCCGATGTGTCGTTGACTGCTGCGGAAGGCGGTCGTCGACTGGGTGTTAGTTTCTCCACCTCGGCCGCCCCCCCCCCCCCCCCCCCCCCCCGCCCCTTCACCGCTCACAGCGCCATGGCAGACCTCGCCCCCCGGGCAAAAGTGGGCGGCGAGCCTTGTTGTCTCGCGTGTCCGCGCCGCCGGCATCGAGGAGGACGAGAAAGACATGAGGAAACGCGTGACAAGGTGGGCGCGCAACAAAACACTCCACCCTCCACATTAGCACGCACCCACTCGTGGCTAACTTGTGCCGCGCGCAGGTTCGTCCGGGAGCGCCGTAAGGCCCACCTCAACGCCAAGGCTTCCACAGTGCCAGCGGCGCAACTCGTGGTGGCCGAGGAGGCCGCATCCTCAGCCGCTTAAAGGCGAAACGATTGTGGCTTGTTGTGGGCGTCTCGGCACAGGAGGCGTCCCGACGCCAAGGTAAGGAATCTCATGGCGGCGTCGTCGACGGCACAGCCTCCCGGGGTGGTGAAGACACTGACGGATGACAAGAAGCGGAAGAGGCCAGTGAAGAAGCGCCGAGGTAAGAAACTGACGGTCGCGGAGTCGGAGGCGGAGTCGGAGGCGCAGGCGGAGGCGGAGGCGGAGGCGGAGGCGGAGGCAGCGAGATCGTCGAAGCGGAGGGTCCCCCGGGCACGCAAGAACAAGAACAAGCAGTAGCCCCCGCCCCCTTACCCCCCTCCCCTCACTCCCCCGGCGGGAGCGGCGGGCGGCGGGGGGGGGGGGGGGGGGGGGGGGGCGGCGGGGGGACCACGCCCGCCCGCCTCCCCCCCCCCCCCCCCCCCCCCGCCCCCCGCCACATACCCCGACGGCAGCTGTCGCGAATATTGTAATTGAAACATTCTTCGGCAAACCGCTGCCTGCCCCCGCCCTCCCCCTCGCGAATATTTATGTAACGTGAGCACTGTTGAGCAAAACATGGCAGCCAAACCGCCCATCTGATGACCTTTGATCGGACGGCTGGCGGGCCCGTTCAGCAGTACTAGCTATAATGTACACAAAACTCCCCACTGTTACCAAATACGTACGGCTGCGATTTGCGCTCCCATGTACTAATAGTCGTAGTTATCCACAGGACGACTCGTCATCGCGCCCGGGTTCGTACTAGATACCCGGTACCGGCTTAATAAATATATCGCGTACTACCCGGTACTACACGGACAACCTTGTACCTTATACGTCAGTGCCATGTAACACGTCACCGCCCTAGTACGACTACCAGAATGATTACAAAAAAGATTTATCGCCCGCCGGCAATAACGCCGGATGTACTCGCACGTAACTGGATGGACGTGCCGCCACCAGCAGCAGCCTTCACGGATAAATAATAGTCGCTAGTAGTAGTGCTTCGTCACCCGTATGTCACATCTGAATCTCACAGTGTGCAATTGTATTGTGTGTCACTGACAAATGTTTTCTTACATCGCACAGGCATCATGCGAGGCAAATGGGCTGAAGCACATCGTACGCATGTTCAAGCCCAACGGCAAGCAAAAGCTCAAGAACTTGGACAAGCAGCTGTCTAGGCAAGCCTGGAGCGCATGCGAGGCGGGCACCCGCGACAGGGAGCGACACCCCCGACGGCGTCAGCGTCAGCGTCGGCGGCATCAGCCGACTCCCGACCGCAGGCGCAGCCACTAGAGACGCTTCGTACTATTGTATCGTTTGCCAATGCCAGTTGTAGACATTGTAGCACATGAAAAGGGCAAAGACAGGGGTGGGGACCATGCACACAGGTGCAAAGCATTGTGCACGATTTTCACACAATGCTGCCTTGTGCTACATTTTTAACATTCTCATGAACATCACCATCATTGTCTGGCTGGCTACTGCATTGCACACACATATGCGTCTTTATCATATTGTGGTCTCTCAATCTCTGCGCCACCGCCGCCGCGCTCCCGGATTCACTTGCTAATGCGGTTTGTGGATTTACTAGCGATCTACTATACATGTAAGAGTAGTAGGCATGTCTTGATGTCCTGCCGCCGGGCTGCTGCTGCTCCGAAACCAATTATAGCACTGAAATCGCACGCACGGCAACACCAGGATGCTGCCCAATATGGTGGCTATTCCAGCTCAAATCATGGTTCCAAATGGACTATATGTAGCCAGCACATGGTATGATTTGCAGCTCGAAACGTAGCGATTGCTATCCGAGTATTCATTTGCTACCGCTCCGTAGCGTACACCGCAATGTTTACCGCACAACAATATGGCAGTGCATGTATACCACCAACCCAAAAACACGCGGAATCTGTTGTCGCGCTGGGGATCGCTAGAATGCATATACATTTGACTTCATATCAGCAAATACAAACAGTTTTTTTTTGGGGGGGGGGGGGGGGTCAGAACTTGATGTGCGCGGGCTTGCTGGGAGTCTGCGCTGCTACTCGTAGTCGATTCCGGCTGCCACCAACGCCAAATGTTGCGCCGAGTCGCGCTTAAGCGCGCGCTACTGGTGGCGCGCCATCTGCTCCGGCGCCTCGGGGTCCCGGGGCTCGTCCTCTATGAACTGAGCGAGCATGCATTCGATGCAACACGCACTATAGCCAGAGATGCCGCTGCATGTGCACATCATCGCACACGCGATTTAACACATCATGCGTTGTTCAACCTGAGTCCGCACACACACACACACACACACACACACACACACACACACACACACACACACACACACACACACACACACACACCACAAGCACCAACGGCCCTACATTATGCTCATATCTAACACCTATAGCTACCCTCCTGAGCAGTTTTAGATTAATTGGTGCCATGGGGGTGCTCGGATTACACCGCGAATGCGTATTGTAATTGTACTCGCGCACCCCCCCCCCCTTGGCAACCGAAGGGCAGGCGGCAAGCTCACCTTCGTCATGCGCTCGTGGCAGGCCAGCGCTCGGTCGGCGGTTGGCGGCGCTCCTGTGGAGTGCCCTGCGGGGCGGCCATGCATGGCGGTTGATGCCCAGTGCGCCGGGCCGGATCATGCATGCGGCAGCCGAATGTGCAGCGGTTTCAGCGCGACCGTACTAGCAGCGGCGTATATGCCGAAAACGGGGGGGTAAGGGCACCATGCGCCGCTCAAAGAGGCGCCGCATGCGCACGACACGTACACTCACGTACCTAAAGGCCCATAGCCAACACCAAACACCTACCCTCCTGGGCCATTTACACAGGCGGAGCGGGTGTGGCGAGGCCATGGCCCCGAGTATGATCTAAACTAGTTTATGGGGTTTCCTCCCTTGACCTAACCGCTTTCCGGCTACAAGTGCTGCTTAGTGGTACGGGAACTAGGCACCTGTCTTTGCGCCCTTTTTTGAGTGCAGCACGAGTTGTTGACATAAAAGCAGCCATAACAGCTGAGCATGCCATCGTCCAGTTCGCTGCGTTACACGCAGCGATGTTAAAACTGTCTCGTAACATGTTGCGAGCAAGATCACCCCAGGTTGTTCAAGACCACACGCGGCTCACCGCCCGTGTGTGATATTCTCACCCGTGCGTCCGTGCGTTACCATGTCAGATGGAGAAGAACCCGTCGTTGAGCCGACAATCGAATCGAATCGAAGGCACAGTCTACCTTGTTGCGCGAGCTTGCAACGGCGTTGGCCCAGTTGACGGCTCGTGACCGTGTTGTTGATGGAGGAGGAACACATGGCTCCGGTTCCGGGCAGCGCATCGCGGGACAGCCGACAGGCAGCGGGGGAGCCGCAGAGCGCCCCGACTTGCTAGAGCTAGCACAATATGGCAGTGTATGTATACCACCAACCCTAAAGTGCGCAGAATATGTTCTCGCGCTGGGGATCGCTAGAATGTATACACATATGACTACATATCAGCACATACAAACAGTTTTTTTTGGGGGGGGGCGGGGGGGGGGGGGCGAGGGGGAGCTAGGGCCCCCATGCACGGAATGCTCGCCGGGAACAACGCAGCTCCAAAAAATGCTCCGAAACCAATGCTGAAACCGTCGCCGCAACGCCCGGATGCTGCCCAATATGGTGGCTATTCCAGCTTAAATCATGGTGGCAAAGTGGACTATATATAGCCAGCACATGGTATGATTTGCAGCTCGAAACGTGGCGATTGCTATCCGAGTATATATTTGCTACCGCTCCGTAGCGTGCAATGCAGTGTTTACCGCACAATATGCATGTATGCCACCAACCCTAAAGTGCGCAGAATCTGTTGTCGCGCTGGGGATCGCTAGAATACATACATATATATATATATATGACTACATATCAGCACATACAAATAGTCTAGGGGAGAAGCTAGGGCTTCCACGTACGGAATGCTCGCCGGGAACAACGCAGCTCCAAAAAATGCTCCGAAATCAGTGCTGAAACCGTCGCCGCAGAGTACCGCACGACCGCTGCGTCGCCGGGACATCACCCAGTGGTGTATGCTGTCGGCATTTGCAAAGGGCTGGCGGGCCAACAGCTCGGCGGCAGCAAGCGGCGATGCGTGTTTTCACGCTGAATTTGCTGCGAATTTTTAAATCAAGAATTCATTACATGGAATGATGGAACCGCCACCGCAGCGCACCGCACGCCCGCTCATGCGTTACCTGGACGACTCTCAACAGAGCTAGTATCCCAAACCAGCACTACAACAGCCGCACCAAGCCCGCAGCACAGCCGGGTGCCCTCTACTGGGTCGCCGGGGCACTACTCAATGCTTGTTCTCTCAATAGTTTACGCACCCCCTCCGCATATTAGTGGCTTACCATAGGCAATTTGGGTGGGGCAGAGGCATGGTGCATCGCGTTATTGTTGGAAGTGCATGCCACATGTCAAAATGAGTTACATAGATAGTGTGCCGCAGTACATAAAGTACTAGAAAATCATTACAAACAAACCGGAGGGGGCTCAAAATGGAGGGGGTGTGACCTAAACCAGGTCATTTTGTCGGAATGGCCAAAGCAAATGTTATCACGCGTGTCGTCCGCCGTCGTCCGCGCGCAACGGCAAGCTTGATACAACACGCCACAAATTATTGTACAATCGGCGCGGCGCGGCGCCGGCTGCACGAGTACCAAGTACGCATACCAGCAGCGCGCAGCAGCAGCACCACCACGAAGCATCCCTCCTCAGCCCCCGTCATCAGTAGTTTTACTCTGTCCTTCATCCGACTCGTCGCGATGTCACGAGACCCATCACGATGCGTGTGCGCGCACATCATCATTTACACGCCGCCGCAGCGCAGCAGAAGACTTCCCCCTCGTCTCATATGGGACAAGGATCGCAACAACGTCCCTTGTTGCAGCACCTCTAGGACGGC
>VCJN01000790.1:0-40586 GCA_006384855.1 Tetraselmis striata
AATGCCGTCTTGCAAATCCGCGGGCCCATTACTGCTTCCTTGAGAGATCAATGTCGTCCACGTAAACCACCAGGATGCCAGATCAACTGCCCACCCTCCAGTAGACGTACGCGCCAGGGTCGGACCTTCCAGCTGCTGAAACCCGTAGCACACCAAGAACTTATGCAAGGTGTTGTGCCAATTTTGGGGCGATTGCTTCAAGCCCGTACATGCTCTTCAACAAGCGCAAGACCATGGACCGCCCTCTTGCATCGTACTGCTCATAGCCAGGCGGCGGCCTCATGTAGATCTCCTCCTCCACTGGAGCATACAGGAACGCCGTGTCGACATCAACCTGATGGATATTCCAACCGTATTGTACTGCAATCGCAAACAGCACTCGGATAGTGGTGAACTTCACGGTCGGTGCAAAAGTCTATGCATAGTCGATGCCATGTCGTTGACGGCAGCCTTGGACAACCAATCGGGCCTTGAAGCGTGCGATACTGCCATCAGCGTTGTATTTGACCTTGAATACCCATTTGCTGGGAATGGATGTTCGCTCCTCTGGTAACTCGCACACCACCCACGTGCCCTGCTTCTCCAACGAGTTGAATTCTGACTCTACGGCTTGCGCCCATTGCTCCTTGAACGGTCCGGACAGGGCCTGCTTGAGCGTGATGGGCTCATCGACACCCTGCGTCACTGCCGCGAATGCGGCGGCCATCATAGCTGCAGCGTCGTCGTTGGGGTTTTCCGGATGCACGACCCACCATTGCCCAGGAGCTCGGCGAGAACGAGCAGGGTAGGGGTCCCTCTCAGCACGCTGGACTATAGGTTCCTCTTGCCCGCCATCGTCGGTTCCCTCGTTCGTCTCCAGCTGGGTCAGCTCCAACGTGGGTCGCTGCGGTCCAAGTTCCAGTTCCTCCGCAGTCAGTGGCTCCTCCTCAATCTCAAGCTCCTCCTCAACGTCGTCCGTTTCATCCACGACACGCCGGTGAGCCTCGGTTATCTCTTGCACCCCTGATGCGTTGGACGTGCTTCCAACCCCGCTGATATCGAGAAGTGCCTGGTATTGGGGGAACATCTCAAGGCTTGCAGCAGCATCGCCCCCACTGCCCCCTTTGCTGTTGGAAGCCGCATCACGCCAACCCTCATCGAAAATCACATTCCGACTTGCAACCACGCGGCGAGTAGCTGGGTTCCACACCAAGTAGGTGTGAGATTCCTGCCCATAACCAACGAAGACCCCGCGAAAGGCCTTGGCGTCAAGCTTCCGCCTATTCCCGGCATCCACGTGCACATACGCTGGACAGCCGAACACCCGCAACCCAGCCACATCTGGGGTCTTGCCAGTGTGACGCCGGTAGGGAACAGAACCGACACCCCGACTGTAGACATTGTTGCGGATGTGCATCGCGGCACAGAAGGCCAGCGCCCAGAACTCACGACCCAGGCCAGCATGTAGCAGCATAGCCACCGTCATCTCGGACAGAGTAAGCCACATACGCTCCTGCAGACCATTCTGCCATTGGCAGTATGGCGCAGAAAACTCAGGAACGAAGTGCATGCCATCGCAGGCAGATCGAAAATCCGCACTTTGGAAGACTGAGTCGTTGTCCAATCTCAGGCGAGCTGTACTCTTGTCGTATCCGAATCGGGGATGCACGCGCCTGATAGCGCGCACCACCAAGAGCAGAGCCCTCGGAGCCTCATCCTTGGACTTCATGAACACCACCCAGCCGTATGCCGAGTAATAGTCAGTCATCCCAAACACGTAACGGAACCCGCCAATGGACGTCACACCCACTGGCCCCCAGATGTCAGCTCCAAACTTCTGCGGTGGCCCAGTAGGACGCTTTGACGCAATGCGCGACCGCGGCTGTTCGTGAGACTTCGCCAACGCGCAACAGTCACAAAACGGCAGTATCTCATCCTTCGCGAACGTGATCCCCGAGACGCTCTCCGCAAGCAAACGATCCATGCCTGCAGCATGCAGATGGCCAAGACGTCTGTGCCACAGCAACTTTGACAACTTCCCACAAGCTTGCAGCGCAACAACATCCGCAGGGCTGGGCGCATGCCCGCTCCGTAGTATTCTGCTGCGGAAAGCGTACAAGTTGCTCCCCGGAGCGCGCCCGATAGGGACCGTCATATCACGGCCAGCAGAGCGCAAGACCATGGAGTCCCCGTTGGCCGTGTAACGAAACGAAGCGCCACGCTCCTGCGCCAACCGCTGGCTAAACAACCTGCGGTAGCCATGTTTTGTTTTGCCCGGCAAGTCCGGGACATGCAGAACCCCACGAAGCACACTGCGTACTTCGCCGCCATCGGCTCGAACAACCATCCAGACCGTCCCCCGGCCCACCGCCAGACAGCAAATACCCCCCACCTCAACCGGTGGTGCAAGCTGCTCATACTCCACGAAGCTGTCAGAGTCAGCCACCATATGCGGATACGCCCCACTGTCCTTCACCCACATGTCCGGGTAGCTTCCGAGATCATCATTCAGCCCCAGCATGCACGCCCCTCGTGCATCGACAACAGCACTCGCAAGAGCAACCGCATCAAGCAAGTAAGCGGAATCAGACTTGGTTACAACACGGGCAGAGCCGCCCATGCCACCAGAGGCACTACCCGCCTCATCATCAGACATGCCGAAGCAGTCAGACAGCCCAGACAGCGATATGATCTCATCCATGTTGTGGCTGTCCAGGTCATGCTCGCGCTCATTCGCCTGAGCAACAAGACTAGCAGCCTCAGCCGGCCGCACATCCTCCTCGGACTCATACTCCCCTCCGAAGAGGTCATACAACAGGGTGCCCGATTCCGGCGCCCAATCATCCCACTCGTCATCCAGCAGGGACAGCGCAACGCGCTTTGCAGGTGGGGTGTTACCGGCATTTTCAGCCATGAAAGCAACATGCTCCTCCTCCTCATCAGCAACAAAGGCCGCCGGTGCCGGGTCCGCAGCAGCTTGACGCCTGTTGCCTCTTGGGCGCTGCGGGCAGTCCCGCTTGAAGTGAGGCCCGCCGCACTACCAGCATCCACCGCGCAGAGGTGCACCAAGGCGGCGAGGTCCGGATCCATCGCCTGTGGCCAGATGGGCGGAGCGCTTGGTGCCACCACTGGCTATGTAGCCCTCCGCAGATGGCTCCGATGCATGGTTCTTCTCAATACGCTTGGAGTAGTTCTGCGCCAGCTTGAGGCAGTCACCCTCCCAGGTGATGGCGCGGCCCTCATGCTCCGCGGTCACCTGCAGGATACCGATGATGGGCTCGTACTCGGGACGGAGGCCAGCCAGGAACTGAGTCACAACTTGGTTATGTGATGGAGCTTCAACATCCTCATGCTCCTCAGCCTCAGCCACCAAGTCCAAGAAGGCGTTGTCCAGGCGATGGTAGTATGCCTCCGCAGTCTCGGTGCGCTGTTGACCGGATTGGAGCACCGCATACATGTCGGAGATCCTGCCGAGATGGCCTCCCTCAAAGCGGGTGCGCAGAGCTGCCCAGGCTTGGCCTCCAGAGGTAGCATTGTCATTCAGGTGCCGACGGATGACATCCAGGAGCTCCTCGGGGAGCAGCGCAGTCAGGGTTGCATACAGCTAAAAATGCTGATCAGATGAGGCATGCTCACTCATCATCATGGCCTGCTTCATGCCAGTGGCGTTGCAATAGGCCTCCATCTGGTGCCTCCAGCGGCGCCACCCCTTGTGTTGTTTGATACCAGTCTTGCAGGCGTTTGACCGGCTGTCTGGAGCTTTGACGCCTGCACACTCTCAGCAGTATCTGTAGACGGCGGAGCGATCGTACGGCTACGAGTACGAGGACGCGAGTACATCTCCGGCAGCAGTCGTACATCGCGGAGCGGCTGTACATCTACGAGTACGAGGACGCCCGTGCGAGCACAATCAAGATTCCGGTACTGCTGAGTATCAATGATGGGCGCCATGCAGTACTAGAATATACTGCAGGATATCGGCCGATGCACCAGCGGATACTGTATTGTACGGACATAGATAATGCCAATACTCAGGCTCGCACATATGCATTAAGTACTGGAGAATACAGTCAGCGCGCGATGGCGCAAGGTGGCGGATGCGCTAATGGGTGGCGCGCGTACCATGGCGTGCGCGAGTATAAAGGCAGGGCGCGACCCGTTGTAAGAGACAGTCGTTCTTTCCCCTCACGCCCATATTTCAACAGGTTAGTTGGGCCCTCGCTTCCCTTCATCTCCCAAGCCAAGGAGCGGCCTCTGCCAACCACAGGAGCATCACAACCAGGTTCTTCCGCCGCCCCTTGCTGCTGATTCTTGGGAGGGGACCTGCGCTGTTGGGCTGGGGACTCGAACGACTCGTTTTCGCTCGCTGAGAGCCGAGCGTGGCCGCGAGAAGCGGTGCACAGACGGTGGCAGTCAGTGGGCGCCCTGGGACGGGGCGTGGGGCGCGTTTGCCTGTGCGACGCGAGGTCGCTGCTCGACACTGGCCTCCCTAGGCAGTGGGCGTCCTGTAGGGGCGTAGGGGCTGTTGGCCTGTGCAGCTCGACGCTGCTGTCGACCTCTCTCGTTTCGGCTGTGCCTCTCGACGCCTGGGGCCGCGTTCCGACGCCCCTTTCAGTCTCTCGACGACTCGGGCCGGCTTCGAGTCGTGTCGACTCGTGTGCGCTTGTCGCTCGCCCAGTTAGAGTGTGTCGAGCTGCCTCGCCGGCCACAGGGGGGGGCAGACGGCCTCGTCGAGCGCTCTGTCGTGGTATTGTGCCAGTGGTATCGACCCTCGTCACGTGGCAGGCAGGTTGCCGAGTTAGCAGCAGTCTGCGACCGGAGAACGACGTAGTTTCCGCCGTGTTGTAGGCGAATCTACGAGAATCAAAAAGTAGCCGGATTTCCCGGTGGTTTTCCGATTTATCGTAGCCGGTAATTTGATTTCCGCGGGGCCGCGGTTGTTTGTTGATTAATCGCGGCCGGTAATTAAAAGTTTGTGCGGCTCCGGTTGTTTTCTCTCCTCAATTTCGAAATTTTGACCGAGTTTCTCCCTGTTGACCATCTCTGGTGGGAGAAAGTTGCCACTGCGGCAAGCAGTGGTGGGGGCTTTTGGCCCTGTGAGGACCAGACCGCTGACTTGGCCTCTGTCCCGCTCTGCAGTTGATTTCCATCACTGTGATCATCATGCCGGGAGGAGTGTCCGCCCGCGCGCCGCGCATTCCGTTGCCGCCCGTTTTCTCTGGTCAGACCAAGGGGTGGCGCCGCTGGAGGCACCAGATGGAGGCCTATTGCAACGCCACTGGCATAAAGCAGGCCATGATGATGAGTGAGCATGCCTCATCTGATCAGCACTTCAAGCTGTATGCAACCCTGACTGCGCTGCTCCCCGAGGAGCTCCTGGATGTCATCCGTCGGCACCTGAATGACAATGCTACCTCTGGAGGCCAAGCCTGGGCAGCTCTGCGCACCCGCTTTGAGGGAGGCCATCTTGGCAGGATCTCCGACATGTATGCGGTGCTCCAATCCGGTCAACAGCGCACCGAGACTGCGGAGGCATACTACCATCGCCTGGACAACGCCTTCTTGGACTTGGTGGCTGAGGCTGAGGAGCATGAGGATGTTGAAGCTCCATCACATAACCAAGTTGTGACTCAGTTCCTGGCTGGCCTCCGTCCCGAGTACGAGCCCATCATCGGTATCCTGCAGGTGACTGCGGAGCATGAGGGCCGCGCCATCACCTGGGAGGGTGACTGCCTCAAGCTGGCGCAGAACTACTCCAAGCGTATTGAGAAGAACCGTGCATCGGAGCCATCTGCGGAGGGCTACATAGCCAGTGGTGGCACCAAGCGCTCCGCCCATCTGGCCACAGGCGATGGATCTGGACCTCGCCGCCTTGGTGCCCCTCTGCGCGGTGGATGCTGGCAGTGCGGTGGGCCTCACTTCAAGCGGGACTGCCCGCAGCGCCCAAGAGGCAACAGGCGTCAAGCTGCTGCGGACCCGGCACCGGCGGCCTTTGTTGCTGATGAGGAGGAGGAGCATGTTGCTTTCATGGCTGAGAATGCCGGTAACACCCCACCTGCAAAGCGCGTTGCGCTGTCCCTGCTGGATGACGAGTGGGATGATTGGGCGCCGGAACCGGGCACCCTGCTGTATGACCTCTTCGGAGGGGAGTATGAGTCCGAGGAGGATGTGCAGCCGGCTGAGGCTGCTGGTGCTGTTGCTCAGGCGAATGAGCGCGAGCATGACCTGGACAGCCACAACATGGATGAGATCATATCGCTGTCTGGGCTGTCTGACTGCTTCGGCATGTCTGATGATGAGGCGGGCAGTGCCTCTGGTGGCATGGGCGGCTCTGCCCGTGTTGTAACCAAGTCTGATTCCGCTTACTTGCTTGATGCGGTTGCTCTTGCGAGTGTTGTTGTCGATGCACGAGGGGCGTGCATGCTGGGGCTGAATGATGATCTCGGAAGCTACCCGGACATGTGGGTGAAGGACAGTGGGGCATATCCGCATATGGTGGCTGACTCTGACAGCTTTGTGGAGTATGAGCAGCTTGCACCACCGGTTGAGGTGGGGGGTATTTGCTGTCTGGCGGTGGGCCGGGGGACGGTCTGGATGGTTGTTCGAGCCGATGGCGGCGAAGTACGCAGTGTGCTTCGTGGGGTTCTGCATGTCCCGGACTTGCCGGGCAAAACAAAGCATGGCTACCGCAGGTTGTTTAGCCAGCGGTTGGCGCAGGAGCGTGGCGCTTCGTTTCGTTACACGGCCAACGGGGACTCCATGGTCTTGCGCTCTGCTGGCCGTGATATGACGGTCCCTATCGGGCGCGCTCCGGGGAGCAACTTGTACGCTTTCCGCAGCAGAATACTAAAGAGCGGGCCTGCGGATGTTGTTGCGCTGCAAGCTTGTGGGAAGTTGTCAAAGTTGCTGTGGCACAGACGTCTTGGCCATCTGCATGCTGCAGGCATGGATCGTTTGCTTGCGGAGAGCGTCTCGGGGATCACGTTCGCGAAGGATGAGATACTGCCGTTTTGTGACTGTTGCGCGTTGGCGAAGTCTCACGAACAGCCGCGGTCGCGCATTGCGTCAAAGCGTCCTACTGGGCCACTGCAGAAGTTTGGAGCTGACATCTGGGGGCCAGTGGGTGTGACGTCCATTGGCGGGTTCCGTTACGTGTTTGGGATGACTGACTACTACTCGGCATACGGCTGGGTGGTGTTCATGAAGTCCAAGGATGAGGCTCCGAGGGCTCTGCTGTTGGTGGTGCGCGCTATCAGGCGCGTGCATCCCCGATTCGGATACGACAAGAGTACAGCTCGCATGAGATTGGACAACGACTCAGTCTTCCAGAGTGCGGATTTTCGATCTGCATGCGATGGCCTGCACTTCGTTCCTGAGTTTTCTGCGCCATACTGCCAATGGCAGAATGGTCTGCAGGAGCGTATGTGGCTTACTCTGTCCGAGATGACGGTGGCTATGCTGCTACATGCTGGCCTGGGTCGTGAGTTCTGGGCGCTGGCCTTCTGTGCCGCGATGCACATCCGCAACAATGTCTACAGTCGGGGTGTCGGTTCTGTTCCCTACCGGCGTCACACTGGCAAGACCCCAGATGTGGCTGGGTTACGGGTGTTCGGCTGTCCAGCGTATGTGCACGTGGATGCCGGGAATAGGCGGAAGCTTGACGCCAAGGCCTTTCGCGGGGTCTTCGTTGGTTATGGGCAGGAATCTCACACCTACTTAGTGTGGAACCCAGCTACTCGCCGCGTGGTTGCAAGTCGGAATGTGATTTTCGATGAGGGTTGGCGTGATGCGGCTTCCAGCAGCAAGGGGGGCAGTGGGGGCGATGCTGCTGCAAGCCTTGAGATGTTCCCCCAATACCAGGCACTTCTCGATAACAGCGGGGTTGGCAGCACGTCCGACGCATCACGGCTGCAAGAGATAACCGAGGCTCACCGGTGTGTCGTGGATGAAACGGACGACGTTGAGGAGGAGCTTGAGATTGAGGAGGAGCCACTGACTGCGGAGGAACTGGAACCCTGCTAGTTCTCGCCGAGCTCCTGGGCAATGGTGGGTCGTGCATCCGGAAAACCCCAACGACGACGCTGCAGCTATGATGGCCGCCGCATTCGCGGCAGTGACACAGGGTGTCGATGAGCCCATCACGCTCAAGCAGGCCATGTCCGGACCGTTCAAGGAGCAATGGGCGCAAGCCGTAGAGTCAGAATTCAACTCGTTGGAGAAGCAGAGCACGTGGGTGGTGTGCGAGTTACCAGAGGAGCGAACAGCGATTCCCAGCAAATGGGTATTCAAGGTCAAATACAACGCTGATGGCAGTATCGCGCGCTTCAAGGCCCGTCTGGTTGTCCAAGGCTGCCGTCAACGACATGGCATCGACTATGCATAGACTTTTGCACCGACCGTGAAGTTCACCACTATCCGAGTGCTGTTTGCGATTGCAGTACAATACGGTTGGAATATCCATCAGGTTGATGTCGACACGGCGTTCCTGTATGCTCCAGTGGAGGAGGAGATCTACATGAGGCCGCCGCCTGGCTATGAGCAGTACGATGCAAGAGGGCGGCCCATGGTCTTGCGCTTGTTGAAGAGCCTGTACGGGCTGAAGCAATCACCCCGAAATTGGCACAACACCTTGCATAAGTTCTTGGTGTGCTACGGGTTTCAGCAGCTGAAGTCCGACCCTGGCGCGTACGTCTACTGGCAGGGTGGGCAGTTGATCTGCATCCTGGTGGTGTACGTGGACGACATGATTTTTGCCTTCAAGAACGCAGTATGGGCCGCGGATTTCAAGACGGCATTAGGCGCCCGCTTTGACATCAAGGACTTGGGCGTCTGTGCCTGGGCGCTAGGCATGGCGGTGGAGCGAGACTGGGACAATGCGACGCTGAAGGTGCATCAGGCCAAGTACATTGATGACATGGTGCACAAGTTCAACCTTGCTGACGCTTACGCTGTGAGCACCCCAGCGGAGGTTGGTGCCGATGTCCCCGGTAGCAACAAGCCATTGGCTGCTGAGATGCCCTATCAGGCCCTTGTGGGCAGCCTGCTGTACGCGATGGTGGCTACCCGCCCCGACATTGCCGAAGCTGTGAGCAAGTTGTGCAGGGTGATGGCCAAGCCTGAAGAGCGCCACTGGCAGGCTGCCAAGCGAGTCCTGCGATACCTGAAGGGTACCAAAACCCTGGGGCTGACCTTCAGTGGGGGCAAGGCTGACGGCCTACTGCACGGGTACTGCGACGCCGACTGGGCTGGAGACGTGGTGTCACGACGCTCCACCACTGGCTTCGTCTTCATGCTTTGTGGAGCTGCAGTGAGTTGGAAGTCGCAGCTGCAGGCCACTGTGGCGCTGTCAACGGCGGAGGCGGAGTACATGGCGTTGTGTGCTGCTGTGTGCGAGGCGTTGTTCTTGCGCGAGCTGCTGCGCGAGCTGTGTTGTGCTCAGTCCGAGGCCACAGTGATCTTCGAGGACAACCAGAGCTGCATTGCGCTGACGCGCAACCCCATGACCCATGGTCGCAGCAAGCACATCGCCATCAAGTACCACTTCACACGAGAGAAGGTGCTCAGCGGGGAGGTTGCAGTTGCGTACTGCCCGACTGCACAGATGGTTGCGGATGCACACCAAGGCTCTGGGAAGGCTGAAGCACGCGGAGTTCGCCATGCAGATGTTGGGCGCGTGATGACTGCATGGCGAGTGGGGGTGTTGTTTGATACCAGTCTTGCAGGCGTTTGACCGGCTGTCTGGAGCTTTGACGCCTGCACACTCTCAGCAGTATCTGTAGACGGCGGAGCGATCGTACGGCTACGAGTACGAGGACGCGAGTACATCTCCGGCAGCAGTCGTACATCGCGGAGCGGCTGTACATCTACGAGTACGAGGACGCCCGTGCGAGCACAATCAAGATTCCGGTACTGCTGAGTATCAATGATGGGCGCCATGCAGTACTAGAATATACTGCAGGATATCGGCCGATGCACCAGCGGATACTGTATTGTACGGACATAGATAATGCCAATACTCAGGCTCGCACATATGCATTAAGTACTGGAGAATACAGTCAGCGCGCGATGGCGCAAGGTGGCGGATGCGCTAATGGGTGGCGCGCGTACCATGGCGTGCGCGAGTATAAAGGCAGGGCGCGACCCGTTGTAAGAGACAGTCGTTCTTTCCCCTCACGCCCATATTTCAACACCTTGGTCTGACCAGAGAAAACGGGCGGCAACGGAATGCGCGGCGCGCGGGCGGACACTCCTTCCGGCATGATGATCACAGTGATGGAAATCAACTGCAGAGCGGGACAGAGGCCAAGTCAGCGGTCTGGTCCTCACATGGCCAAAAGCCCCCACCACTGCTTGCCGCAGTGGCAACTCTCTCCCACCAGAGATGGTCAACAGGGAGAAACTCGGTCAAAATTTCGAAATTGAGCAGAGAAAACAACCGGAGCCGCACAAACTTTTAATTACCGGCCGCGATTAATCAACAAACAACCGCGGCCTCGCGGAAATCAAATTACCGGCTACGATAAATCGGAAAACCACCGGGAAATCCGGCTACTTTTTGATTCTCGTAGATTTGCCTAGAACACGGCGGAAACTACGTCGTTCTCCGGTCGCAGACTGCTGCTAACTCGGCAACCTGCCTGCCTCGTGACGAGGGTGGATACCACTGGCACAAGACCACGACAGAGCGCTCGACGAGGCCTTCTGGCCCCCCTGTGGCCGCCGAGGCAGCTCGACACACTCTAACTGGGCGAGCGACAAGCGCACACGAGTCGACACGACCCGAAGCCGGCCCGAGTCGTCGAGAGACTGAAAGGGGCGTCGGAACGCGGCCCCAGGTGTCGCGAGGCACAGCCGAAACGAAAGAGGTCGACAGCAGCGTCGAGCTGCAAATGCAAACAGCCCCTACGCCCCTACAGGACGCCCTCTGCCTAGGGAGGCCAGTGACGAGCAGCGACCTCGCATCGCACAGGCAAACGAGCCCCACGCCCCGTCCCAGGGCGCCCACTGACTGCCACCGTCAGTGCACCGCTTCTCGCGGCCACGCTCGGCTCTCAGCGAGCGAAAACGAGTCGTTCGAGTCCCCAGCCCAACAGCGCAGGTCCCCTCCCAAGAATCAGCAGCAAGGGGCGGCGGAAGAACCTGGTTGTGATGCTCCTGTGGTTGGCAGAGGCCGCTCCTTGGCTTGGGAGATGAAGGGAAGCGAGGGCCCATAACCTGTTGAAATATGGGCGTGAGGGAAAAGAACGACTGTCTGTTACAACGGGTCGCGCCCTGTCTTTATACTCGCGCACGCCATGGTGCGCGCGCCAGCCATTAGCGCATCCGCCACCTTGCGCCATCGCGCGCTGACTGTATTCTCCAGTACTTAATGCATATGTGCGAGCCTGAGTACTGGCATTATCTATGTCCGTACAGTACAGTATCCGCCGCTGCATCGGCCGATATCCTGCAGTATATTCTAGTACTGCATGGCGCCCACCATTGATACTCAGCAGTACCGGAATCTTGATTGTGCTCGCACGGGCGTCCTCGTACTCGTAGATGTACAGCCGCTCCGCGATATACGTCTGCTGCCGGAGATGTACTCGCGTCCTCGTACTTGTAGCCGTACGATCGCTCCGCCGTCTATAGATACTGCTGAGAGTGTGCATGCGTCAAGGCTCGAGACAGCCGGTCAAACGCCTGCAAGACTGGTATCAAACAACACGAGCCACGCCATTTATGGGGGATAAAGTTCTTAGTCCATATCCCGTTAATTAAGGCCAGCAATGCCTTACCAAAATTGCTATATGGGGTTTATACATATCGTCAATTTTAAGCCTCCGCAGTGATCCCAGCCCGCCCTCGGGCCTTTTTATTTTTAGATCTTATTGAAAGATGGGCGTGAGGGAATAGAACGACTGTCATACAATCACACTTACATGAGCTAGCTACCTGCAGAAGGCGATATCAGGAAATCACCAGAAAAGGACAATCGGAAAGGTCCTCTACAGCAGCTGCGAGGTGGAAGCAGTAGCAGGAGAAGATGCAGAGTGAGCACGAGCCCACGCATCAGACTTGGCCATCTACACACCGGCAGAGAGAACGCCGCCCAGGGCAGAGAGAATGCCGCCCATGCACGCAAGCAGAGACCCGTTGCAACAGCCCCCTCCGTGTGCGCGACAACTGACGGAAGAACTCAGCAGGTTGGCTAGTGACAAACTTCCGAAGTGCCTGGACGGACTGACCACGAAGTAAGCATGAGGTCGGGGCGGAAGGACCGCCAGGGAAGTTGCGCACAGCCAGCAACACCGCGAAGATGGTGATACATCAAAGCGGACTTCCCGAGACGGCCGCGGTCCTCAACCACAAAATGGTAGTACCGGTGGACATCCTGCACTGGGGCGAAAGACGCCCGGTCCGCTGCCACCTTACCCTGCTCCGCCTCGGTCGCCGCGATCCCCGGAGTGCACCAGCGGGGGCCGTTGCTCCAAGTGGGGGTCGTGGAGGACACGCACGCGAAGTCGATCATGTAATCGCACGCCCCCCCGCCCCCCCCCCCCCCCCCCCCCGCCTGCGTCAAGTTCGACGGCCGCGAGCGGTCCGCTGGGCAGCCCACTCGTCTCAAGGGTCAAGTCGCCGGCTACCGAGCGGTCCCGGTCAAGCACCGCCCCCGCATCAATTGCCAGAGATGCCCACAGATTCTTCAAAGCGGTATGCATGCGGTGCTTGTAGTTCGCTACGGGGCAGATGGGAAGATGTTTCACGATGAAATCCGTAGCGTTCCAGTTCGAGCCATCCGTAGAGCGAAGCCATAAGGGATCAATACCACACGTTGAGCCAGGGCAAGTGACAAGCGCGGAACCTCAGCGCCGGCAAAGGCCCAGCACCCGCGCAGCGGCGGCCGAATAAGCAGCATGGGGAATCTTGCGGCCTGACTCGTGATCTGACTGGAACAGCGATAGGGACCCCAGCCCGCACGCAGGGAATCAAGTCGCGAGGCCGCGGCACCAGTACGCTGGAAGTTGGGATCGAGGGCCACGAAGTCACGCAAGCGAATCGCACGACTGAGGTGGCGTTGGACAACCATGGTCGTGGGCTGATCATCGGAGGCCGCACCCGAACCCGTACCCGAGCGAGGGCGGACTAGTAGAACCTGGCAGCGATTCTGGGAGTGTTGAAAGATGGGCGTGAGGAAATAGAACGACTGTCTGTTACAACGGTACGCGCCCTGTAGTGGGAAGGAAGGACAGTGGGGCATATCCGCATATGGTAGCTGACTCCGACAGCTTCGTGGAGTATGAGCAGCTTGCACCACCGGTTGAGGTGGGGGGATGTGGTGTATTTGCTGCCTGGCGGTGGGCCGGGGGACGGTCTGGATGGCTGCTCGAGCCGACGGCGGCGAAGTACGCAGTGTGACTCGTGGGGTTCTGCCTGTCCCGGACTTGCCGGGCAAGACAAAGCATGGCTACCGCAGGCTGTTTAGCCAGCGGTTGGCGCAGGAGCGTGGCGCTTCGTTTCATTACACGGCCAACGGGGACTCCGTGGTTTTGCGCTCTGCTGGCCGTGACATGACGGTCCCTATCGGGCGCGCTCCGGGGAGCAACTTGTACGCTTTCCGCTGCAGGATACTACGGAGCGGGCCTGCGCCCAGCCCTGCACATGTTGCGGAAATAGGCAGAAGCTTCACGCCAAGGCCTTTCGCGGGGTCTTCGTTGGTTTTGGGCGTGAGGGAATAGAACGACTGTCTGTTACAACGGGTCGCGCCCTGCCTTTATCCTCGCGCACGCCCTGGCGCGCGCGCCAGCCATTACCGTGTCCACCACCTTGCGCCATCGCGCGCTGACTGTAGTCTCCAGTACTTAATGCAGATGTGCGAATAATATACGCACATATGCGCATATGTGCGAGCCTGAGTACTGGCATTAAGTATGTCAGTATCCGCTGCTGCATCGGTCGATATCCTGCTGTATATTCTAGTACTGCATGGCGCCCACCATTGATACGCAGCATTACCGGAATCTTGATTGTGCTCGCACGGGCGTCCTCGAACTCGCAGATGTACAGCCACTCCGCGATGTACGTGTACTGCCGGAGACTACTCGCGTCCTCGTACTCGTAGCTGTACGATCGCTCCGCCGTCTACAGATACTGCTGAGAGTGTGCAGGCGTCAAGGCTCCAAACAGCCGGTCAAACGCCTGCAAGACAGGTATCAAACAACACCCCCGCTCGCCATGCAGTCATCACGCGCCCAACATCTGCATGGCGAACTCCGCGTGCTTCAGCCTTCCCAGAGCCTTGGTGAGTGCATCCGCAACCATCTGTGCAGTCGGGCAGTACTCAATTGCCACCTCTCCGCTGAGCACCTTCTCCCGTGTGAAGTGGTACTTGATGACGATGTGCTTGCTGCGACCATGGGTCATGGGGCTGCGCGTCAACGCAATGCAGCTCTGGTTGTCCTCGAAGATCACAATGGCTTCGGACTGAGCACAACACAGCTCGCGCAGCAGCTCTCGCAGCAGCTCGCACAAAAACAGCGCCTCGCACACAGCAGCACTCAACGCTATGTACTCCAGCGTCACAGTGGCCTGCAGCTGCGACTTCCAACTCACTGCAGCTCCACAACGCATGAAGACGAAGCCAGTGGTGGAGCGTCGCGACACCACGTCTCCGGCCCAGTCGGCGTCGCAGTACCCGTGCAGTAGTGTTGTTTGATACCAGTCTTGCATGCGTTTGACCGGCTGTTTGGAGCCTTGACGCATGCACACTCTCAGCAGTATCTGTAGACGGCGGAGCGATCGTACGGCTACGAGTACGAGGACGCGAGTACATCTCCGGCAGCAGACGTACATTGCGGAGCGGCTGTACATCTACGAGTACGAGGACGCCCGTGCGAGCACAATCAAGATTCCGGTACTGCTGAGTATCAATGGTGGGCGCCATGCAGTACTAGAATATACTGCAGGATATCGGCCGATGCAGCAGCGGATACTGTATTGTACGGACAAAGATAATGCCAGTACTCAGGCTCGCACATATGCGTTAAGACCCAGTATACCTGTACTGCGCGCTTTAGTCTGCAATGACCCGAGACAAAGGCGTTACATGTACGAAACGTACGCTTTACATGTACGGATGCGTACATGTAACGCTGTTGCCCGCCGCAGGCGCCGAATTCTTTTGAGCCTTAAGGTCAATAGGTATTGAGCCAGGTATTAGTCCGTTAGTCGCGGCTAAGGATTAGTACCGGTATGCGTAGCGGTATCCCTCATACTCGTAGCGCATTTCAAAACCGTCGGCAAGTACAGGTACCGGTACTCGTACCTGTAGTCGCCGAGACCACCACTGCTCGTCTTGTATAGCAGCGCTCCAGTGCGTCGATTCGCCAGCAGAAGTGCGAGTACCGCCGCCAACCATCAACGCCCTGTGTCGCGGTCCGATCTTCACCGTAGGCTCATAAGCGATGTCACTTCCGTCGCGGCTGTCAAGTCTCCTTGACTGCGGCCTGCCATTATCCTCGTGGTGGAATGGAGACGTGCCTGGGCCCCTCTCTCGTACGAGGCTACAAGGTGAGACCTGCGTGTCGTTGCGTGCGATGGTCTTACGGAAGTTAGGAGTCGCGCGTTTGAAACTATGTCGCGACGACTTGCCCTCGTCGCGCATGTAGTGCTACAAAGGGACGTGGAGGCCTGACATGCGCTACACTCTTCGCCGCCACCAAGACAATGAATCCGACCCTAGCTTTGCTGTGGAGGTTATTGACCCCTGGGCGTGAAGTGCGGTCATATCGCGCGAGAACTTGCCATGGAGCTCGGCCCCCAGGTATCTGAACAGGCTATTCTACGTCAATACACATACTTACGCCCGCATACATTCCTACTTTCATAATATGTATACGTTGATAGTATGTTTGCCACGCACAAGGCTCAAAACAATGGGTCCTATAGTGACTTCCTGGAAGCAAGTTTGCCATCTTGCTCATGCAGATGGACGCAGCCCCACCTGGAACAATATATTTTGTGATCCGCCACGGGCGGCGCATCAGCAACATCCACCAAATGTAGGCACCTTGTCGCTTGTGGGCAGCGAGTTAACGACATGTTCGCCGACATGCGTTCCTGAAAGCTTCCCGCAATGACATTGTGATGCCTATTGTGATGCACATGGACGCAGCTCCGTGACTTTGTACAACACAATCCCAGAAGGAGCCATGTGATCAGCGGAAGCTTGGCGCAGACATCTCGACAAGATAGTGTTGTTTGGTTGTGTAAGACTATCTATCTTGCGGTCATCCAATCCAAATGCTCGAGCCGATGGCGGCGAAGTACGCAGTGTGCTTCGTGGGGTTCTGCATGTCCCGGACTTGCTGGGCAAAACAAAGCATGGCTACCGCAGGTTGTTTAGCCAGCGGTTGGCGCAGGAGCGTGGCGCTTCGTTTCACTACACGGCCAACGGGGACTCCATGGTCTTGCGCTCTGCTGGCCGTGATATGACGGTCCCTACCGGGCGCGCTCCGGGAAGCAACTTGTACGCTTTCCGCAGCAGAATACTACGGAGCGGGCGTGCGCCCAGCCCTGCGGGTGTTGTTGCGCTGCAAGCTTGTGGGAAGTTGTCAAAGTTGCTGTGGCACAGACGTCTTGGCCATCTGCATGCTGCAGGCATGGATCGTTGGCTTGCGGAGAGCGTCTCGGGGATCACGCTCGCGAAGGATGAGATCTTGCCGTTTTGTGACTGCTGCGCGTTGGCAAAGTCTCACGAACAGCCGCGGTCGCGCATTGCGTCAAAGCGTCTTAGTGGGCCACTGCAGAAGTTTGGAAGTGACATCTGGGGACCAGTGGGTGTGACGTCCATTGGCGGGTTCCGTTACGTGTTTGGGATGACTGACTACTACTCGGCATACGGCTGGGTGGTGTTCATGAAGTCCAAGGATGAGGCTCCGAGGGCTCTGCTGTTGGTGGTGCGCGTTATCAGGCGCGTGCATCCCCGATTCGGATACGACAAGAGTACAGCTCGCCTGAGATTGGACAACGACTCAGTCTTCCAAAGTGCGGATTTTCGATCTGCCTGCGATGGCATGCACTTCGTTCCTGAGTTTTCTGCGCCATACTGCCAATGGCAGAATGGTCTGCAGGAGCGTATGTGGCTTACTCTATCCGAGATGACGGTGGCTATGCTGCTACATGCAGGCCTGGGTCGTGAGTTCTGGGCGCTGGCCTTCTGTGCCGCGATGCACATCCGCAACAATGTCTACAGTCGGGGTGTCGGTTCTGTTCCCTACCGGCGTCACACTGGCAAGAACCCAGATGTGACTGGGTTGCGGGTGTTCGGCTGTCCAGCGTATGTGCACGTGGATACCGGGAATAGGCGGAAGCTTGACGCCAAGGCCTTTCGCGGGGTCTTCGTTGGTTATGGGCAGGAATCTCACACCTACTTGGTGTGGAACCCGGCTACTCGTGGTTGCAAGTCGGAATGTGATTTTCGATGAGGGTTGGCGTGATGCGGCTTCCAGCAGCAAGGGGGGCAGCCTGCTGTACGCGATGGTGGCTACCCGCCCCGACATTGCCGAAGCTGTGAGCAAGTTGTGCAGGGTGATGGCCAAGTCTGAAGAGCGCCACAGGCAGGCTGCCAAGCGAGTCCTGCGATACCTGAAGGGTACCAAAACCCTGGGGCTGACCTTCAGTGGGGGCAAGGCTGACGGCCTACTGCACGGGTACTGCGACGCCGACTGGGCCGGAGACGTGGTGTCACGACGCTCCACCACTGGCTTCGTCTTCATGCTTTGTGGAGCTGCAGTGAGTTGGAAGTCGCAGCTGCAGGCCACTGTGGCGCTGTCAACGGCGGAGGCGGAGTACATGGCGTTGTGTGCTGCTGTGTGCGAGGCGCTGTTCTTGCGCGAGCTGCTGCGCGAGCTGTGTTGTGCTCAGTCCGAGGCCACAGTGATCTTCGAGGACAACCAGAGCTGCATTGCGCTGACGCGCAACCCCATGACCCATGGTCGCAGCAAGCACATCGCCATCAAGTACCACTTCACACTGGAGAAGGTGCTCAGCGGGGAGGTGGCAATTGAGTACTGCCCGACTGCACTGTTGTTTGATACCAGTCTTGCAAGCGTTTGACCGGCTGTCTGGAGCTTTGACGCCTGCACACTCTCAGCAGTATCTGTAGACAGCGGAGCGATCGTACGGCTACGAGTACGAGGACGCGAGTACATCTCCGGCAGCAGACGTACATCGCGGAGCGGCTGTACATCTACGAGTACGAGGACGCCCGTGCGAGCACAATCAAGATTCCGGTACTGCTGAGTATCAATGATGGGCGCCATGCAGTACTAGAATATACTGCAGGATATCGGCCGATGCACCAGCGGATACTGTATTGTACGGACATAGATAATGCCAGTACTCAGGCTCGCACATATGCATTAAGTACTGGAGAATACAGTCAGCGCGCGATGGCGCAAGGTGGCGGAAGCGCTAATGGGTGGCGCGCGTACCATGGCGTGCGCGAGTATAAAGGCAGGGCGCGACCCGTTGTAAGAGACAGTCGTTCTTTCCCTCACGCCCATATTTCAACAGGTTATGGGCCCTCGCTTCCCTTCATCTCCCAAGCCAAGGAGCGGCCTCTGCCAACCACAGGAGCATCACAACCAGGTTCTTCCGCCGCCCCTTGCTGCTGATTCTTGGGAGGGGACCTGCGCTGTTGGGCTGGGGACTCGAACGACTCGTTTTCGCTCGCTGAGAGCCGAGCGTGGCCGCGAGAAGCGGTGCACTGACGGTGGCAGTCAGTGGGCGCCCTGGGACGGGGCGTGGGGCTCGTTTGCCTCTGCGACGCGAGGTCGCTGCTCGACACTGGCCTCCCTAGGCAGAGGGCGTCCTGTAGGGGCGTAGGGGCTGTGTGCCTGTGCAGCTCGACGCTGCTGTCGACCTCTCTCGTTTCGGCTGTGCCTCTCGACGCCTGGGGCCGCGTTCCGACGCCCCTTTCAGTCTCTCGACGACTCGGGCCGGCTTCGAGTCGTGTCGACTCGTGTGCGCTTGTCGCTCGCCCAGTTAGAGTGTGTCGAGCTGCCTCGCCGGCCACAGGGGGGGGCAGACGGCCTCGTCGAGGGCTCTGTCGTGGTCTTGTGCCAGTGGTATCGACCCTCGTCACGAGGCAGGCAGGTTGCCGAGTTAGCAGCAGTCTGCGACCGGAGAACGACGCAGTTTCCGCCGTGTTCTAGGCGAATCTACGAGAATCAAAAAGTAGCCGGATTTCCCGGTGGTTTTCCGATGTATCGTAGCCGGTAATTTGATTTCCGCAGGGCCGCGGTTGTTTGTTGATTAATCGCGGCCGGTAATTAAAAGTTTGTGCGGCTCCGGTTGTTTTCTCTCCCCAATTTCGAAATTTTGACCGAGTTTCTCCCTGTTGACCATCTCTGGTGGGAGAGAGTTGCCACTGCGGCAAGCAGTGGTGGGGGCTTTTGGCCCTGTGAGGACCAGACCGCTGACTTGGCCTCTGTCCCGCTCTGCAGTTGATTTCCATCACTGTGATCATCATGCCGGAAGGAGTGTCCGCCCGCGCGCCGCGCATTCCGTTGCCGCCCGTTTTCTCTGGTCAGACCAAGAGGTGGCGCCGCTGGAGGCACCAGATGGAGGCCTATTGCAACGCCACTGGCATGAAGCAGGCCATGATGATGAGTGAGCATGCCTCCTCTGATCAGCATTTCAAGCTGTATGCAACCCTGACTGCGCTGCTCCCCGAGGAGCTTCTGGATGTCATCCGTCGGCACCTGAATGACAATGCTACCTCTGGAGGCCAAGCCTGGGCAGCTAACGCACCCGCTTTGAGGGAGGCCATCTTGGCAGGATCTCCGACATGTATGCGGTGCTCCAATCCGGTCAACAGCGCACCGAGACTGCGGAGGCATACTACCATCGCCTGGACAACGCCTTCTTGGACTTGGTGGCTGAGGCTGAGGAGCATGAGGATGTTGAAGCTCCATCACATAACCAACTTGTGACTCAGTTCATGGCTTGCCTCCGTCCAGAGTACGAGCCCATCATCGGTATCCTGCAGGTGACCGCGGAGCATGAGGGCCGCGCCATCACCTGGGAGGGTGACTGCCTCAAGCTGGCGCAGAACTACTCCAAGCGTATTGAGAAGAACCATGCATCGGAGCCCTCTGCGGAGGGCTACATAGCCAGTGGTGGCACCAAGCGCTCCGCCCATCTGGCCACAGGCGATGGATCTGGACCTCGCCGCCTTGGTGCCCCTCTGCGCGGTGGATGCTGGCAGTGCGGTGGGCCTCACTTCAAGCGAGACTGCCCGCAGCGCCCAAGAGGCAACAGGCGTCAAGCTGCTGCGGACCCGGCACCGGCGGCCTTTGTTGCTGATGAGGAGGAGGGGCATGTTGCTTTCATGGCTGAGAATGCCGGTAACACCCCACCTGCAAAGCGCGTTGCGCTGTCCCTGCTGTATGACGAGTGGGATGATTGGGCGCCGGAACCGGGCACCCTGCTGTATGACCTCTTCGGAGGGGAGTATGAGTCCGAGGAGGATGTGCGGCCGGCTGAGGCTGCTGGTGCTATTGCTCAGGCGAATGAGCGCGAGCATGACCTGGACAGCCACAACATGGATGAGATCATATCGCTGTCTGGGCTGTCTGACTGCTTCGGCATGTCTGATGATGAGGCGGGTAGTGCCTCTGGTGGCATGGGCGGCTCTGCCCGTGTTGTAACCAAGTCTGATTCCGCTTACTTGCTTGATGCGGTTGCTCTTGCGAGTGTTGCTGTCGATGCACGAGGGGCGTGCATGCTGGGGCTGAATGATGATCTCGGAAGCTACCCGGACATGTGGGTGAAGGACAGTGGGGCGTATCCGCATATGGTGGCTGACTCTGACAGCTTCGTGGAGTATGAGCAGCTTGCACCACCGATTGAGGTGGGGGGTATTTGCTGTCTGGCGGTGGGCCGGGGGACGGTCTGGATGGTTGTTCGAGCCGATGGCGGCGAAGTACGCAGTGTGCTTCGTGGGGTTCTGCATGTCCCGGACTTGCCGGGCAAAACAAAGCATGGCTACCGCAGGTTGTTTAGCCAGCGGTTGGCGCAGGAGCGTGGCGCTTCGTTTCACTACACGGCCAACGGGGACTCCATGGTCTTGCGCTCTGCTGGCCGTGATATGACGGTCCCTATCGGGCGCGCTCCGGGAAGCAACTTGTACGCTTTCCGCAGCAGAATACTACGGAGCGGGCCTGCGCCCAGCCCTGCGGATGTTGTTGCGCTGCAAGCTTGTGGGAAGTTGTCAAAGTTGCTGTGGCACAGACGTCTTGGCCATCTGCATGCTGCAGGCATGGATCGTTTGCTTGCGGAGAGCGTCTCGGGGATCACGTTCGCGAAGGATGAGATACTGCCGTTTTGTGACTGTTGCGCGTTGGCGAAGTCCCACGAACAGCCGCGGTCGCGCATTGCGTCAAAGCGTCCTACTGGGCCACTGCAGAAGTTTGGAGCTGACATCTGGGGACCAGTGGGTGTGACGTCCATTGGCGGGTTCCGTTACGTGTTTGGGATGACTGATTACTACTCGGCATACGGCTGGGTGGTGTTTATGAAGTCCAAGGATGAGGCTCCGAGGGCTCTGCTGTTGGTGGTGCGCGCTATCAGGCGCGTGCATCCCCGATTCGGATACGACAAGAGTACAGCTCGACTGAGATTGGACAACGACTCAGTCTTCCAGAGTGCGGATTTTCGATCTGCATGCGATGGCCTGCACTTCGTTCCTGAGTTTTCTGCGCCATACTACCAATGGCAGAATGGTCTGCAGGAGCGTATGTGGCTTACTCTGTCCGAGATGACGGTGGCTATGCTGCTACATGCTGGCCTGGGTCGTGAGTTCTGGGCGCTGGCCTTCTGTGCCGCGATGCACATCCGCAACAATGTCTACAGTCGGGGTGTCGGTTCTGTTCCCTACCGGCGTCACACTGGCAAGACCCCAGATGTGGCTGGGTTGCGGGTGTTCGGCTGTCCAGCGTATGTGCACGTGGATGCCGGGAATAGGCGGAAGCTTGACGCCAAGGCCTTTCGCGGGGTCTTCGTTGGTTATGGGCAGGAATCTCACACCTACTTGGTGTGGAACCCAGCTACTCGCCGCGTGGTTGCAAGTCGGAATGTGATTTTCGATGAGGGTTGGCGTGATGCGGCTTCCAACAACAAAGGGGGCAGTGGGGGCGATGCTGCTGCAAGCCTTGAGATGTTCCCCCAATACCAGGCACTTCTCGATATCAGCGGGGTTGGAAGCACGTCCAACGCATCAGGGGTGCAAGAGATAACCGAGGCTCACCGGCGTGTCGTGGATGAAACGGACGACGTTGAGGAGGAGCTTGAGATTGAGGAGGAGCCACTGAATGCGGAGGAACTGGAACTTGGACCGCAGCGACCCACGCTGGAGCTGACCCAGCTGGAGACGAACGAGGGAACCGACGATGGCGGGCAAGAGGAACCTATAGTCCAGCGTGCTGAGAGGGACCCCTACCCTGCTCGTTCTCGCCGAGCTCCTGGGCAATGGTGGGTCGTGCATCCGGAAAACCCCAACGACGACGCTGCAGCTATGATGGCCGCCGCATTCGCGGCAGTGACGCAGGGTGTCGATGAGCCCATCACGCTCAAGCAGGCCCTGTCCGGACCGTTCAAGGAGCAATGGGCGCAAGCCGTAGAGTCAGAATTCAACTCGTTGGAGAAGCAGGGCACGTGGGTGGTGTGCGAGTTACCAGAGGAGCGAACATCCATTCCCAGCAAATGGGTATTCAAGGTCAAATACAACGCTGATGGCAGTATCGCACGCTTCAAGGCCCGACTGGTTGTCCAAGGCTGCCGTCAACGACATGGCATCGACTATGCAGAGACTTTTGCACCGACCGTGAAGTTCACCACTATCCGAGTGCTGTTTGCGATTGCAGTACAATACGGTTGGAATATCCATCAGGTTGATGTCGACACGGCGTTCCTGTATGCTCCAGTGGAGGAGGAGATCTACATGAGGCCGCCGCCTGGCTATGAGCAGTACGATGCAAGAGGGCGGTCCATGGTCTTGCGCTTGTTGAAGAGCATGTACGGGCTGAAGCAATCGCCCCAAAATTGGCACAACACCTTGCATAAGTTCTTGGTGTGCTACGGGTTTCAGCAGCTGAAGTCCGACCCTGGCGCGTACGTCTACTGGCAGGGTGGGCAGTTGATCTGCATCCTGGTGGTTTACGTGGACGACATGATCTTCAAGGAAGCAGTATGGGCCGCGGATTTCAAGACGGCATTAGGCGCCCGCTTTGACATCAAGGACTTGGGCGTCTGTGCCTGGGCGCTAGGCATGGCGGGGGAGCGAGACTGGGACAATGCGACGCTGAAGGTGCATCAGGCCAAGTACATTGATGACATGGTGCACAAGTTCAACCTTGCTGACGCTTACGCTGTGAGCACCCCAGCGGAGGTTGGTGCCGATGTCCCCGGTAGCAACAAGCCGTTGGCTGCTGAGATGCCCTATCAGGCCCTTGTGGGCAGCCTGCTGTACGCGATGGTGGCTACCCGCCCCGACATTGCCGAAGCTGTGAGCAAGTTGTGCAGGGTGATGGCCAAGCCTGAAGAGCGCCACTGGCAGGCTGCCAAGCGAGTCCTGCGATACCTGAAGGGTACCAAAACCCTGGGGCTGACCTTCAGTGGGGGCAAGGCTGACGGCCTACTGCACGGGTACTGCGACGCCGACTGGGCTGGAGACGTGGTGTCACGACGCTCCACCACTGGCTTCGTCTTCATGCTTTGTGGAGCTGCAGTGAGTTGGAAGTCGCAGCTGCAGGCCACTGTGGCGCTGTCAACGGCGGAGGCGGAGTACATGGCGTTGTGTGCTGCTGTGTGCGAGGCGTTGTTCTTGCGCGAGCTGCTGCGCGAGCTGTGTTGTGCTCAGTCCGAGGCCACAGTGATCTTCGAGGACAACCAGAGCTGCATTGCGCTGACGCGCAACCCCATGACCCATGGTCGCAGCAAGCACATCGCCATCAAGTACCACTTCACACGAGAGAAGGTGCTCAGCGGGGAGGTTGCAGTTGCGTACTGCCCGACTGCACAGATGGTTGCGGATGCACACCAAGGCTCTGGGAAGGCTGAAGCACGCGGAGTTCGCCATGCAGATGTTGGGCGCGTGATGACTGCATGGCGAGTGGGGGTGTTGTTTGATACCAGTCTTGCAGGCGTTTGACCGGCTGTCTGGAGCTTTGACGCCTGCACACTCTCAGCAGTATCTGTAGACGGCGGAGCGATCGTACGGCTACGAGTACGAGGACGCGAGTACATCTCCGGCAGCAGTCGTACATCGCGGAGCGGCTGTACATCTACGAGTACGAGGACGCCCGTGCGAGCACAATCAAGATTCCGGTACTGCTGAGTATCAATGATGGGCGCCATGCAGTACTAGAATATACTGCAGGATATCGGCCGATGCACCAGCGGATACTGTATTGTACGGACATAGATAATGCCAATACTCAGGCTCGCACATATGCATTAAGTACTGGAGAATACAGTCAGCGCGCGATGGCGCAAGGTGGCGGATGCGCTAATGGGTGGCGCGCGTACCATGGCGTGCGCGAGTATAAAGGCAGGGCGCGACCCGTTGTAAGAGACAGTCGTTCTTTCCCCTCACGCCCATATTTCAACACCTTGGTCCGACCAGAGAAAACGGGCGGCAACGGAATGCGCGGCGCGCGGGCGGACACTCCTTCCGGCATGATGATCACAGTGATGGAAATCAACTGCAGAGCGGGACAGAGGCCAAGTCAGCGGTATGGTCCTCACATGGCCAAAAGCCCCCACCACTGCTTGCCGCAGTGGCAACTCTCTCCCACCAGAGATGGTCAACAGGGAGAAACTCGGTCAAAATTTCGAAATTGAGCAGAGAAAACAACCGGAGCCGCACAAACTTTTAATTACCGGCCGCGATTAATCAACAAACAACCGCGGCCTCGCGGAAATCAAATTACCGGCTACGATAAATCGGAAAACCACCGGGAAATCCGGCTACTTTTTGATTCTCGTAGATTTGCCTAGAACACGGCGGAAACTACGTCGTTCTCCGGTCGCAGACTGCTGCTAACTCGGCAACCTGCCTGCCTCGTGACGAGGGTGGATACCACTGGCACAAGACCACGACAGAGCGCTCGACGAGGCCTTCTGGCCCCCCTGTGGCCGCCGAGGCAGCTCGACACACTCTAACTGGGCGAGCGACAAGCGCACACGAGTCGACACGACCCGAAGCCGGCCCGAGTCGTCGAGAGACTGAAAGGGGCGTCGGAACGCGGCCCCAGGTGTCGCGAGGCACAGCCGAAACGAAAGAGGTCGACAGCAGCGTCGAGCTGCAAATGCAAACAGCCCCTACGCCCCTACAGGACGCCCTCTGCCTAGGGAGGCCAGTGACGAGCAGCGACCTCGCATCGCACAGGCAAACGAGCCCCACGCCCCGTCCCAGGGCGCCCACTGACTGCCACCGTCAGTGCACCGCTTCTCGCGGCCACGCTCGGCTCTCAGCGAGCGAAAACGAGTCGTTCGAGTCCCCAGCCCAACAGCGCAGGTCCCCTCCCAAGAATCAGCAGCAAGGGGCGGCGGAAGAACCTGGTTGTGATGCTCCTGTGGTTGGCAGAGGCCGCTCCTTGGCTTGGGAGATGAAGGGAAGCGAGGGCCCATAACCTGTTGAAATATGGGCGTGAGGGAAAAGAACGACTGTCTGTTACAACGGGTCGCGCCCTGTCTTTATACTCGCGCACGCCATGGTGCGCGCGCCAGCCATTAGCGCATCCGCCACCTTGCGCCATCGCGCACTGACTGTATTCTCCAGTACTTAATGCATATGTGCGAGCCTGAGTACTGGCATTATCTATGTCCGTACAGTACAGTATCCGCCGCTGCATCGGCCGATATCCTGCAGTATATTCTAGTACTGCATGGCGCCCACCATTGATACTCAGCAGTACCGGAATCTTGATTGTGCTCGCACGGGCGTCCTCGTACTCGTAGATGTACAGCCGCTCCGCGATATACGTCTGCTGCCGGAGATGTACTCGCGTCCTCGTACTTGTAGCCGTACGATCGCTCCGCCGTCTATAGATACTGCTGAGAGTGTGCATGCGTCAAGGCTCGAGACAGCCGGTCAAACGCATGCAAGACTGGTATCAAACAACACGAGCCACGCCATTTATGGGGGATAAAGTTCTTAGTCCATATCCCGTTAATTAAGGCCAGCAATGCCTTACCAAAATTGTATATGGGGTTTATACATATCGTCAATTTTAAGCCTCCGCAGTGATCCCAGCCCGCCCTCGGGCCTTTTTATTTTTAGATCTTATTGAAAGATGGGCGTGAGGGAATAGAACGACTGTCATACAATCACACTTACATGAGCTAGCTACCTGCAGAAGGCGATATCAGGAAATCACCAGAAAAGGACAATCGGAAAGGTCCTCTACAGCAGCTGCGAGGTGGAAGCAGTAGCAGGAGAAGATGCAGAGTGAGCACGAGCCCACGCATCAGACTTGGCCATCTACACACCGGCAGAGAGAACGCCGCCCAGGGCAGAGAGAATGCCGCCCATGCACGCAAGCAGAGACCCGTTGCAACAGCCCCCTCCGTGTGCGCGACAACTGACGGAAGAACTCAGCAGGTTGGCTAGTGACAAACTTCCGAAGTGCCTGGACGGACTGACCACGAAGTAAGCATGAGGTCGGGGCGGAAGGACCGCCAGGGAAGTTGCGCACAGCCAGCAACACCGCGAAGATGGTGATACATCAAAGCGGACTTCCCGAGACGGCCGCGGTCCTCAACCACAAAATGGTAGTACCGGTGGACATCCTGCACTGGGGCGAAAGACGCCCGGTCCGCTGCCACCTTACCCTGCTCCGCCTCGGTCGCCGCGATCCCCGGAGTGCACCAGCGGGGGCCGTTGCTCCAAGTGGGGGTCGTGGAGGACACGCACGCGAAGTCGATCATGTAATCGCACGCCCCCCCGCCCCCCCCCCCCCCCCCCCCCCCCGCCTGCGTCAAGTTCGACGGCCGCGAGCGGTCCGCTGGGCAGCCCACTCGTCTCAAGGGTCAAGTCGCCGGCTACCGAGCGGTCCCGGTCAAGCACCGCCCCCGCATCAATTGCCAGAGATGCCCACAGATTCTTCAAAGCGGTATGCATGCGGTGCTTGTAGTTCGCTACGGGGCAGATGGGAAGATGTTTCACGATGAAATCCGTAGCGTTCCAGTTCGAGCCATCCGTAGAGCGAAGCCATAAGGGATCAATACCACACGTTGAGCCAGGGCAAGTGACAAGCGCGGAACCTCAGCGCCGGCAAAGGCCCAGCACCCGCGCAGCGGCGGCCGAATAAGCAGCATGGGGAATCTTGCGGCCTGACTCGTGATCTGACTGGAACAGCGATAGGGACCCCAGCCCGCACGCAGGGAATCAAGTCGCGAGGCCGCGGCACCAGTACGCTGGAAGTTGGGATCGAGGGCCACGAAGTCACGCAAGCGAATCGCACGACTGAGGTGGCGTTGGACAACCATGGTCGTGGGCTGATCATCGGAGGCCGCACCCGAACCCGTACCCGAGCGAGGGCGGACTAGTAGAACCTGGCAGCGATTCTGGGAGTGTTGAAAGATGGGCGTGAGGAAATAGAACGACTGTCTGTTACAACGGTACGCGCCCTGTAGTGGGAAGGAAGGACAGTGGGGCATATCCGCATATGGTAGCTGACTCCGACAGCTTCGTGGAGTATGAGCAGCTTGCACCACCGGTTGAGGTGGGGGGATGTGGTGTATTTGCTGCCTGGCGGTGGGCCGGGGGACGGTCTGGATGGCTGCTCGAGCCGACGGCGGCGAAGTACGCAGTGTGACTCGTGGGGTTCTGCCTGTCCCGGACTTGCCGGGCAAGACAAAGCATGGCTACCGCAGGCTGTTTAGCCAGCGGTTGGCGCAGGAGCGTGGCGCTTCGTTTCATTACACGGCCAACGGGGACTCCGTGGTTTTGCGCTCTGCTGGCCGTGACATGACGGTCCCTATCGGGCGCGCTCCGGGGAGCAACTTGTACGCTTTCCGCTGCAGGATACTACGGAGCGGGCCTGCGCCCAGCCCTGCACATGTTGCGGAAATAGGCAGAAGCTTCACGCCAAGGCCTTTCGCGGGGTCTTCGTTGGTTTTGGGCGTGAGGGAATAGAACGACTGTCTGTTACAACGGGTCGCGCCCTGCCTTTATCCTCGCGCACGCCCTGGCGCGCGCGCCAGCCATTACCGTGTCCACCACCTTGCGCCATCGCGCGCTGACTGTAGTCTCCAGTACTTAATGCAGATGTGCGAATAATATACGCACATATGCGCATATGTGCGAGCCTGAGTACTGGCATTAAGTATGTCAGTATCCGCTGCTGCATCGGTCGATATCCTGCTGTATATTCTAGTACTGCATGGCGCCCACCATTGATACGCAGCATTACCGGAATCTTGATTGTGCTCGCACGGGCGTCCTCGAACTCGCAGATGTACAGCCACTCCGCGATGTACGTGTACTGCCGGAGACTACTCGCGTCCTCGTACTCGTAGCTGTACGATCGCTCCGCCGTCTACAGATACTGCTGAGAGTGTGCAGGCGTCAAGGCTCCAAACAGCCGGTCAAACGCCTGCAAGACAGGTATCAAACAACACCCCCGCTCGCCATGCAGTCATCACGCGCCCAACATCTGCATGGCGAACTCCGCGTGCTTCAGCCTTCCCAGAGCCTTGGTGAGTGCATCCGCAACCATCTGTGCAGTCGGGCAGTACTCAATTGCCACCTCTCCGCTGAGCACCTTCTCCCGTGTGAAGTGGTACTTGATGACGATGTGCTTGCTGCGACCATGGGTCATGGGGCTGCGCGTCAGCGCAATGCAGCTCTGGTTGTCCTCGAAGATCACAATGGCTTCGGACTGAGCACAACACAGCTCGCGCAGCAGCTCTCGCAGCAGCTCGCACAAAAACAGCGCCTCGCACACAGCAGCACTCAACGCTATGTACTCCAGCGTCACAGTGGCCTGCAGCTGCGACTTCCAACTCACTGCAGCTCCACAACGCATGAAGACGAAGCCAGTGGTGGAGCGTCGCGACACCACGTCTCCGGCCCAGTCGGCGTCGCAGTACCCGTGCAGTAGTGTTGTTTGATACCAGTCTTGCATGCGTTTGACCGGCTGTTTGGAGCCTTGACGCATGCACACTCTCAGCAGTATCTGTAGACGGCGGAGCGATCGTACGGCTACGAGTACGAGGACGCGAGTACATCTCCGGCAGCAGACGTACATTGCGGAGCGGCTGTACATCTACGAGTACGAGGACGCCCGTGCGAGCACAATCAAGATTCCGGTACTGCTGAGTATCAATGGTGGGCGCCATGCAGTACTAGAATATACTGCAGGATATCGGCCGATGCAGCAGCGGATACTGTATTGTACGGACAAAGATAATGCCAGTACTCAGGCTCGCACATATGCGTTAAGACCCAGTATACCTGTACTGCGCGCTTTAGTCTGCAATGACCCGAGACAAAGGCGTTACATGTACGAAACGTACGCTTTACATGTACGGATGCGTACATGTAACGCTGTTGCCCGCCGCAGGCGCCGAATTCTTTTGAGCCTTAAGGTCAATAGGTATTGAGCCAGGTATTAGTCCGTTAGTCGCGGCTAAGGATTAGTACCGGTATGCGTAGCGGTATCCCTCATACTCGTAGCGCATTTCAAAACCGTCGGCAAGTACAGGTACCGGTACTCGTACCTGTAGTCGCCGAGACCACCACTGCTCGTCTTGTATAGCAGCGCTCCAGTGCGTCGATTCGCCAGCAGAAGTGCGAGTACCGCCGCCAACCATCAACGCCCTGTGTCGCGGTCCGATCTTCACCGTAGGCTCATAAGCGATGTCACTTCCGTCGCGGCTGTCAAGTCTCCTTGACTGCGGCCTGCCATTATCCTCGTGGTGGAATGGAGACGTGCCTGGGCCCCTCTCTCGTACGAGGCTACAAGGTGAGACCTGCGTGTCGTTGCGTGCGATGGTCTTACGGAAGTTAGGAGTCGCGCGTTTGAAACTATGTCGCGACGACTTGCCCTCGACGCGCATGTAGTGCTACAAAGGGACGTGGAGGCCTGACATGCGCTACACTCTTCGCCGCCACCAAGACAATGAATCCGACCCTAGCTTTGCTGTGGAGGTTATTGACCCCTGGGCGTGAAGTGCGGTCATATCGCGCGAGAACTTGCCATGGAGCTCGGCCCCCAGGTATCTGAACAGGCTATTCTACGTCAATACACATACTTACGCCCGCATACATTCCTACTTTCATAATATGTATACGTTGATAGTATGTTTGCCACGCACAAGGCTCAAAACAATGGGTCCTATAGTGACTTCCTGGAAGCAAGTTTGCCATCTTGCTCATGCAGATGGACGCAGCCCCACCTGGAACAATATATTTTGTGATCCGCCACGGGCGGCGCATCAGCAACATCCACCAAATGTAGGCACCTTGTCGCTTGTGGGCAGCGAGTTAACGACATGTTCGCCGACATGCGTTCCTGAAAGCTTCCCGCAATGACATTGTGATGCCTATTGTGATGCACATGGACGCAGCTCCGTGACTTTGTACAACACAATCCCAGAAGGAGCCATGTGATCAGCGGAAGCTTGGCGCAGACATCTCGACAAGATAGTGTTGTTTGGTTGTGTAAGACTATCTATCTTGCGGTCATCCAATCCAAATGCTCGAGCCGATGGCGGCGAAGTACGCAGTGTGCTTCGTGGGGTTCTGCATGTCCCGGACTTGCTGGGCAAAACAAAGCATGGCTACCGCAGGTTGTTTAGCCAGCGGTTGGCGCAGGAGCGTGGCGCTTCGTTTCACTACACGGCCAACGGGGACTCCATGGTCTTGCGCTCTGCTGGCCGTGATATGACGGTCCCTATCGGGCGCGCTCCGGGGAGCAACTTGTACGCTTTCCGCAGCAGAATACTACGGAGCGGGCGTGCGCCCAGCCCTGCGGGTGTTGTTGCGCTGCAAGCTTGTGGGAAGTTGTCAAAGTTGCTGTGGCACAGACGTCTTGGCCATCTGCATGCTGCAGGCATGGATCGTTGGCTTGCGGAGAGCGTCTCGGGGATCACGCTCGCGAAGGATGAGATCTTGCCGTTTTGTGACTGCTGCGCGTTGGCAAAGTCTCACGAACAGCCGCGGTCGCGCATTGCGTCAAAGCGTCCTAGTGGGCCACTGCAGAAGTTTGGAAGTGACATCTGGGGACCAGTGGGTGTGACGTCCATTGGCGGGTTCCGTTACGTGTTTGGGATGACTGACTACTACTCGGCATACGGCTGGGTGGTGTTCATGAAGTCCAAGGATGAGGCTCCGAGGGCTCTGCTGTTGGTGGTGCGCGTTATCAGGCGCGTGCATCCCCGATTCGGATACGACAAGAGTACAGCTCGCCTGAGATTGGACAACGACTCAGTCTTCCAAAGTGCGGATTTTCGATCTGCCTGCGATGGCATGCACTTCGTTCCTGAGTTTTCTGCGCCATACTGCCAATGGCAGAATGGTCTGCAGGAGCGTATGTGGCTTACTCTATCCGAGATGACGGTGGCTATGCTGCTACATGCAGGCCTGGGTCGTGAGTTCTGGGCGCTGGCCTTCTGTGCCGCGATGCACATCCGCAACAATGTCTACAGTCGGGGTGTCGGTTCTGTTCCCTACCGGCGTCACACTGGCAAGAACCCAGATGTGACTGGGTTGCGGGTGTTCGGCTGTCCAGCGTATGTGCACGTGGATACCGGGAATAGGCGGAAGCTTGACGCCAAGGCCTTTCGCGGGGTCTTCGTTGGTTATGGGCAGGAATCTCACACCTACTTGGTGTGGAACCCGGCTACTCGTGGTTGCAAGTTGGAATGTGATTTTCGATGAGGGTTGGCGTGATGCGGCTTCCAGCAGCAAGGGGGGCAGCCTGCTGTACGCGATGGTGGCTACCCGCCCCGACATTGCCGAAGCTGTGAGCAAGTTGTGCAGGGTGATGGCCAAGTCTGAAGAGCGCCACAGGCAGGCTGCCAAGCGAGTCCTGCGATACCTGAAGGGTACCAAAACCCTGGGGCTGACCTTCAGTGGGGGCAAGGCTGACGGCCTACTGCACGGGTACTGCGACGCCGACTGGGCCGGAGACGTGGTGTCACGACGCTCCACCACTGGCTTCGTCTTCATGCTTTGTGGAGCTGCAGTGAGTTGGAAGTCGCAGCTGCAGGCCACTGTGGCGCTGTCAACGGCGGAGGCGGAGTACATGGCGTTGTGTGCTGCTGTGTGCGAGGCGCTGTTCTTGCGCGAGCTGCTGCGCGAGCTGTGTTGTGCTCAGTCCGAGGCCACAGTGATCTTCGAGGACAACCAGAGCTGCATTGCGCTGACGCGCAACCCCATGACCCATGGTCGCAGCAAGCACATCGCCATCAAGTACCACTTCACACTGGAGAAGGTGCTCAGCGGGGAGGTGGCAATTGAGTACTGCCCGACTGCACTGTTGTTTGATACCAGTCTTGCAAGCGTTTGACCGGCTGTCTGGAGCCTTGACGCCTGCACACTCTCAGCAGTATCTGTAGACAGCGGAGCGATCGTACGGCTACGAGTACGAGGACGCGAGTACATCTCCGGCAGCAGACGTACATCGCGGAGCGGCTGTACATCTACGAGTACGAGGACGCCCGTGCGAGCACAATCAAGATTCCGGTACTGCTGAGTATCAATGATGGGCGCCATGCAGTACTAGAATATACTGCAGGATATCGGCCGATGCACCAGCGGATACTGTATTGTACGGACATAGATAATGCCAATACTCAGGCTCGCACATATGCATTAAGTACTGGAGAATACAGTCAGCGCGCGATGGCGCAAGGTGGCGGATGCGCTAATGGGTGGCGCGCGTACCATGGCGTGCGCGAGTATAAAGGCAGGGCGCGACCCGTTGTAAGAGACAGTCGTTCTTTTCCCTCACGCCCATATTTCAACAGGTTATGGGCCCTCGCTTCCCTTCATCTCCCAAGCCAAGGAGCGGCCTCTGCCAACCACAGGAGCATCACAACCAGGTTCTTCCGCCGCCCCTTGCTGCTGATTCTTGGGAGGGGACCTGCGCTGTTGGGCTGGGGACTCGAACGACTCGTTTTCGCTCGCTGAGAGCCGAGCGTGGCCGCGAGAAGCGGTGCACTGACGGTGGCAGTCAGTGGGCGCCCTGGGACGGGGCGTGGGGCTCGTTTGCCTCTGCGACGCGAGGTCGCTGCTCGACACTGGCCTCCCTAGGCAGTGGGCGTCCTGTAGGGGCGTAGGGGCTGTGTGCCTGTGCAGCTCGACGCTGCTGTCGACCTCTCTCGTTTCGGCTGTGCCTCTCGACGCCTGGGGCCGCGTTCCGACGGCCCTTTCAGTCTCTCGACGACTCGGGCCGGCTTCGAGTCGTGTCGACTCGTGTGCGCTTGTCGCTCGCCCAGTTAGAGTGTGTCGAGCTGCCTCGCCGGCCACAGGGGGGGGCAGACGGCCTCGTCGAGGGCTCTGTCGTGGTCTTGTGCCAGTGGTATCGACCCTCGTCACGAGGCAGGCAGGTTGCCGAGTTAGCAGCAGTCTGCGACCGGAGAACGACGCAGTTTCCGCCGTGTTCTAGGCGAATCTACGAGAATCAAAAAGTAGCCGGATTTCCCGGTGGTTTTCCGATGTATCGTAGCCGGTAATTTGATTTCCGCAGGGCCGCGGTTGTTTGTTGATTAATCGCGGCCGGTAATTAAAAGTTTGTGCGGCTCCGGTTGTTTTCTCTCCCCAATTTCGAAATTTTGACCGAGTTTCTCCCTGTTGACCATCTCTGGTGGGAGAGAGTTGCCACTGCGGCAAGCAGTGGTGGGGGCTTTTGGCCCTGTGAGGACCAGACCGCTGACTTGGCCTCTGTCCCGCTCTGCAGTTGATTTCCATCACTGTGATCATCATGCCGGAAGGAGTGTCCGCCCGCGCGCCGCGCATTCCGTTGCCGCCCGTTTTCTCTGGTCAGACCAAGAGGTGGCGCCGCTGGAGGCACCAGATGGAGGCCTATTGCAACGCCACTGGCATGAAGCAGGCCATGATGATGAGTGAGCATGCCTCCTCTGATCAGCATTTCAAGCTGTATGCAACCCTGACTGCGCTGCTCCCCGAGGAGCTTCTGGATGTCATCCGTCGGCACCTGAATGACAATGCTACCTCTGGAGGCCACGCCTGGGCAGCTAACGCACCCGCTTTGAGGGAGGCCATCTTGGCAGGATCTCCGACATGTATGCGGTGCTCCAATCCGGTCAACAGCGCACCGAGACTGCGGAGGCATACTACCATCGCCTGGACAACGCCTTCTTGGACTTGGTGGCTGAGGCTGAGGAGCATGAGGATGTTGAAGCTCCATCACATAACCAAGTTGTGACTCAGTTCCTGGCTGGCCTCCGTCCCGAGTACGAGCCCATCATCGGTATCCTGCAGGTGACCGCGGAGCATGAGGGCCGCGCCATCACCTGGGAGGGTGACTGCCTCAAGCTGGCGCAGAACTACTCCAAGCGTATTGAGAAGAACCATGCATCGGAGCCCTCTGCGGAGGGCTACATAGCCAGTGGTGGCACCAAGCGCTCCGCCCATCTGGCCACAGGCGATGGATCTGGACCTCGCCGCCTTGGTGCCCCTCTGCGCGGTGGATGCTGGCAGTGCGGTGGGCCTCACTTCAAGCGAGACTGCCCGCAGCGCCCAAGAGGCAACAGGCGTCAAGCTGCTGCGGACCCGGCACCGGCGGCCTTTGTTGCTGATGAGGAGGAGGGGTATGTTGCTTTCATGGCTGAGAATGCCGGTAACACCCCACCTGCAAAGCGCGTTGCGCTGTCCCTGCTGTATGACGAGTGGGATGATTGGGCGCCGGAACCGGGCACCCTGCTGTATGACCTCTTCGGAGGGGAGTATGAGTCCGAGGAGGATGTGCGGCCGGCTGAGGCTGCTGGTGCTATTGCTCAGGCGAATGAGCGCGAGCATGACCTGGACAGCCACAACATGGATGAGATCATATCGCTGTCTGGGCTGTCTGACTGCTTCGGCATGTCTGATGATGAGGCGGGTAGTGCCTCTGGTGGCATGGGCGGCTCTGCCCGTGTTGTAACCAAGTCTGATTCCGCTTACTTGCTTGATGCGGTTGCTCTTGCGAGTGTTGCTGTCGATGCACGAGGGGCGTGCATGCTGGGGCTGAATGATGATCTCGGAAGCTACCCGGACATGTGGGTGAAGGACAGTGGGGCGTATCCGCATATGGTGGCTGACTCTGACAGCTTCGTGGAGTATGAGCAGCTTGCACCACCGATTGAGGTGGGGGGTATTTGCTGTCTGGCGGTGGGCCGGGGGACGGTCTGGATGGTTGTTCGAGCCGATGGCGGCGAAGTACGCAGTGTGCTTCGTGGGGTTCTGCATGTCCCGGACTTGCCGGGCAAAACAAAACATGGCTACCGCAGGTTGTTTAGCCAGCGGTTGGCGCAGGAGCGTGGCGCTTCGTTTCACTACACGGCCAACGGGGACTCCATGGTCTTGCGCTCTGCTGGCCGTGATATGACGGTCCCTATCGGGCGCGCTCCGGGAAGCAACTTGTACGCTTTCCGCAGCAGAATACTACGGAGCGGGCCTGCGCCCAGCCCTGCGGATGTTGTTGCGCTGCAAGCTTGTGGGAAGTTGTCAAAGTTGCTGTGGCACAGACGTCTTGGCCATCTGCATGCTGCAGGCATGGATCGTTTGCTTGCGGAGAGCGTCTCGGGTATCACGTTCGCGAAGGATGAGATACTGCCGTTTTGTGACTGTTGCGCGTTGGCGAAGTCCCACGAACAGCCGCGGTCGCGCATTGCGTCAAAGCGTCCTACTGGGCCACTGCAGAAGTTTGGAGCTGACATCTGGGGGCCAGTGGGTGTGACGTCCATTGGCGGGTTCCGTTACGTGTTTGGGATGACTGATTACTACTCGGCATACGGCTGGGTGGTGTTTATGAAGTCCAAGGATGAGGCTCCGAGGGCTCTGCTGTTGGTGGTGCGCGCTATCAGGCGCGTGCATCCCCGATTCGGATACGACAAGAGTACAGCTCGACTGAGATTGGACAACGACTCAGTCTTCCAGAGTGCGGATTTTCGATCTGCATGCGATGGCCTGCACTTCGTTCCTGAGTTTTCTGCGCCATACTACCAATGGCAGAATGGTCTGCAGGAGCGTATGTGGCTTACTCTGTCCGAGATGACGGTGGCTATGCTGCTACATGCTGGCCTGGGTCGTGAGTTCTGGGCGCTGGCCTTCTGTGCCGCGATGCACATCCGCAACAATGTCTACAGTCGGGGTGTCGGTTCTGTTCCCTACCGGCGTCACACTGGCAAGACCCCAGATGTGGCTGGGTTGCGGGTGTTCGGCTGTCCAGCGTATGTGCACGTGGATGCCGGGAATAGGCGGAAGCTTGACGCCAAGGCCTTTCGCGGGGTCTTCGTTGGTTATGGGCAGGAATCTCACACCTACTTGGTGTGGAACCCAGCTACTCGCCGCGTGGTTGCAAGTCGGAATGTGATTTTCGATGAGGGTTGGCGTGATGCGGCTTCCAACAGCAAAGGGGGCAGTGGGGGCGATGCTGCTGCAAGCCTTGAGATGTTCCCCCAATACCAGGCACTTCTCGATATCAGCGGGGTTGGAAGCACGTCCAACGCATCAGGGGTGCAAGAGATAACCGAGGCTCACCGGCGTGTCGTGGATGAAACGGACGACGTTGAGGAGGAGCTTGAGATTGAGGAGGAGCCACTGACTGCGGAGGAACTGGAACTTGGACCGCAGCGACCCACGCTGGAGCTGACCCAGCTGGAGACGAACGAGGGAACCGACGATGGCGGGCAAGAGGAACCTATAGTCCAGCGTGCTGAGAGGGACCCCTACCCTGCTCGTTCTCGCCGAGCTCCTGGGCAATGGTGGGTCGTGCATCCGGAAAACCCCAACGACGACGCTGCAGCTATGATGGCCGCCGCATTCGCGGCAGTGACGCAGGGTGTCGATGAGCCCATCACGCTCAAGCAGGCCCTGTCCGGACCGTTCAAGGAGCAATGGGCGCAAGCCGTAGAGTCAGAATTCAACTCGTTGGAGAAGCAGGGCACGTGGGTGGTGTGCGAGTTACCAGAGGAGCGAACATCCATTCCCAGCAAATGGGTATTCAAGGTCAAATACAACGCTGATGGCAGTATCGCACGCTTCAAGGCCCGACTGGTTGTCCAAGGCTGCCGTCAACGACATGGCATCGACTATGCAGAGACTTTTGCACCGACCGTGAAGTTCACCACTATCCGAGTGCTGTTTGCGATTGCAGTACAATACGGTTGGAATATCCATCAGGTTGATGTCGACACGGCGTTCCTGTATGCTCCAGTGGAGGAGGAGATTTACATGAGGCCGCCGCCTGGCTATGAGCAGTACGATGCAAGAGGGCGGTCCATGGTCTTGCGCTTGTTGAAGAGCATGTACGGGCTGAAGCAATCGCCCCAAAATTGGCACAACACCTTGCATAAGTTCTTGGTGTGCTACGGGTTTCAGCAGCTGAAGTCCGACCCTGGCGCGTACGTCTACTGGCAGGGTGGGCAGTTGATCTGCATCCTGGTGGTTTACGTGGACGACATGATCTTCAAGGAAGCAGTATGGGCCGCGGATTTCAAGACGGCATTAGGCGCCCGCTTTGACATCAAGGACTTGGGCGTCTGTGCCTGGGCGCTAGGCATGGCGGGGGAGCGAGACTGGGACAATGCGACGCTGAAGGTGCATCAGGCCAAGTACATTGATGACATGGTGCACAAGTTCAACCTTGCTGACGCTTACGCTGTGAGCACCCCAGCGGAGGTTGGTGCCGATGTCCCCGGTAGCAACAAGCCGTTGGCTGCTGAGATGCCCTATCAGGCCCTTGTGGGCAGCCTGCTGTACGCGATGGTGGCTACCCGCCCCGACATTGCCGAAGCTGTGAGCAAGTTGTGCAGGGTGATGGCCAAGTCTGAAGAGCGCCACAGGCAGGCTGCCAAGCGAGTCCTGCGATACCTGAAGCGTACCAAAACCCTGGGGCTGACCTTCAGTGGGGGCAAGGCTGACGGCCTACTGCACGGGTACTGCGACGCCGACTGGGCCGGAGACGTGGTGTCACGACGCTCCACCACTGGCTTCGTCTTCATGCTTTGTGGAGCTGCAGTGAGTTGGAAGTCGCAGCTGCAGGCCACTGTGGCGCTGTCAACGGCGGAGGCGGAGTACATGGCGTTGTGTGCTGCTGTGTGCGAGGCGCTGTTCTTGCGCGAGCTGCTGCGCGAGCTGTGTTGTGCTCAGTCCGAGGCCACAGTGATCTTCGAGGACAACCAGAGCTGCATTGCGCTGACGCGCAACCCCATGACCCATGGTCGCAGCAAGCACATCGCCATCAAGTACCACTTCACACTGGAGAAGGTGCTCAGCGGGGAGGTGGCAATTGAGTACTGCCCGACTGCACAGATGGTTGCGGATGCACTGACGGCTACGAGTACGGCTACGAGTACGAGGACGCGAGTACATCTCCGGCAGTAGACGTACATTGCGGAGCGATCGTACGGCTACGAGTACGAGGACGCCCGGGCTCGCACAATCAAGATTCCGGTACTGCTGAGTATCAATGGTGGGCGCCATGCAGTACTAGAATATACTGCAGGATATCGGCCGATGCAGCAGCGGATACTGTATTGTACGGACATAGTTAATGCCAATACTCAGGCTCGCGCATATGCGTCAAGTACTGGAGAATACAGTCAGCACGCGATGGCGCAAGGTGGCGGATGCGCTAATGGCTGGCGCGCGCACCATGGCGTGCGCGAGTATAAAGGCAGGGCGCGACCCGTTGTAACAAGACAGTCGTTCTTTTCCCCTCACGCCCATATTTCAACCACCTTGGTCCGACCAGAGAAAACGGGCGGCAACGGAATGCGCGGCGCGCGGGCGGACACTCCTTCCGGCATGATGATCACAGTGATGGAAATCAACTGCAGAGCGGGACAGAGGCCAAGTCAGCGGTATGGTCCTCACATGGCCAAAAGCCCCACCACTGCTTGCCGCAGTGGCAACTCTCTCCCACCAGAGATGGTCAACAGGGAGAAACTCGGTCAAAATTTCGAAATTGAGCAGAGAAAACAACCGGAGCCGCACAAAACTTTTAATTACCGGCCGCGATTAATCAACAAACAACGCGCCTCGCGGAAATCAAATTACCGGCTACGATAAATCGGAAAACCACCGGGAAATCCGGCTACTTTTTGATTCTCGTAGATTTGCCTAGAACACGGCGGAAACTACGTCGTTCTCCGGTCGCAGACTGCTGCTAACTCGGCAACCTGCCTGCCTCGTGACGAGGGTGGATACCACTGGCACAAGACCACGACAGAGCGCTCGACGAGGCCTTCTGGCCCCCTGTGGCCGCCGAGGCAGCTCGACACACTCTAACTGGGCGAGCGACAAGCGCACACGAGTCGACACGACCCGAAGCCGGCCCGAGTCGTCGAGAGACTGAAAGGGGCGTCGGAACGCGGCCCCAGGTGTCGCGAGGCACAGCCGAAACGAAAGAGGTCGACAGCAGCGTCGAGCTGCAAATGCAAACAGCCCCTACGCCCCTACAGGACGCCCTCTGCCTAGGGAGGCCAGTGACGAGCAGCGACCTCGCATCGCACAGGCAAACGAGCCCCACGCCCCGTCCCAGGGCGCCCACTGACTGCCACCGTCAGTGCACCGCTTCTCGCGGCCACGCTCGGCTCTCAGCGAGCGAAAACGAGTCGTTCGAGTCCCCAGCCCAACAGCGCAGGTCCCCTCCCAAGAATCAGCAGCAAGGGGCGGCGGAAGAACCTGGTTGTGATGCTCCTGTGGTTGGCAGAGGCCGCTCCTTGGCTTGGGAGATGAAGGGAAGCGAGGGCCCATAACCTGTTGAAATATGGGCGTGAGGGAAAAGAACGACTGTCTGTTACAACGGGTCGCGCCCTGTCTTTATACTCGCGCACGCCATGGTGCGCGCGCCAGCCATTAGCGCATCCGCCACCTTGCGCCATCGCGCACTGACTGTATTCTCCAGTACTTAATGCATATGTGCGAGCCTGAGTACTGGCATTATCTATGTCCGTACAGTACAGTATCCGCCGCTGCATCGGCCGATATCCTGCAGTATATTCTAGTACTGCATGGCGCCCACCATTGATACTCAGCAGTACCGGAATCTTGATTGTGCTCGCACGGGCGTCCTCGTACTCGTAGATGTACAGCCGCTCCGCGATATACGTCTGCTGCCGGAGATGTACTCGCGTCCTCGTACTTGTAGCCGTACGATCGCTCCGCCGTCTATAGATACTGCTGAGAGTGTGCATGCGTCAAGGCTCGAGACAGCCGGTCAAACGCATGCAAGACTGGTATCAAACAACACGAGCCACGCCATTTATGGGGGATAAAGTTCTTAGTCCATATCCCGTTAATTAAGGCCAGCAATGCCTTACCAAAATTGTATATGGGGTTTATACATATCGTCAATTTTAAGCCTCCGCAGTGATCCCAGCCCGCC
>VCJN01000791.1:0-18983 GCA_006384855.1 Tetraselmis striata
TGCTCGGTGCAGCTCCTATATCAACACACCCAGAAATTAACCACACACACAAAACACCCACCGATGCTTCCCACAACCACCACAGGCAACACCTACCCAATTCCATGTCTGAGGGCATCGCAACCCCCACCAATCATACTAGCTGGCTCTGCGGTGGATAAATACTGAGCACCACATAGCTATTCCGGTCAGCCCCCTTCCCCGATCTCACCTTGGTAGTTGCAGGCGGGACGCTTCAGCGGCCTGAGCTTGCCTGCTGGGCTCTAAATGGGATAGGCATGACTTAGGTAGGGACAGCAGGGGGGCGCTGCTGTCCTGGCTTCAGCCCAATGGAAGGAGGAGGGGCTTGGGCACACTGGAGGATGGCCGATAGCTTGAGCTGTAATTACACCTAGTGTTCCCTATCACGGTCAGAGATAGCAGGTCCTAAGAACAACTCAGTCTGGGCCAGTGGATGCAGCAGACTAACAGTTGTAATCAATTTCAATTTCAATTTCCCGGACGTGACCCACACCAGATCTTAGGTGCCGGACCTCGCCCTCGCTGTGTGCCGACTACACGCAGCTGAGCGCATGGTGATAGGGTCCCCCCTATGCACTGGTGCGTGGCAGAGCAAGGCGCCCCTTCGGCCAAACATTCGCAAGGGGCATCATGCCTTCCCGGTCGCGCTGAATAGCACATCGAGAAGAAACTATGCTGCTTCTATGCTGATCCGGACATAGTGACAGACCAGCACTTAGTTAACCTTGTTTGGCATGTCCTCTCATGGTGTGGGGCAGTATGTGTGGTGCACATATAACACAATGACCCGGCACTTCTAGCTGAATTTCCGTATAGCTAGTAAATGTAATCGATCAAAGTTATGCTGCCCACCAATTCCACGGATGGAGCGCCCCGGCGCCCCTGCCCTGCGCACCCACCGTCCACCGCCCAACACCTAGTCCCCTTGCAGTTTCGATCAGCGGCGGCTGCGAGGTCTTCACCATCTGAAGCCCCCTGCCGGCAATCTGCGGGGTACGACGTGGGACTGCCAGGGGAGGTGACACAGTTGGGACACAGTCACAGGGGTAAAGCTCGTCATACTGTTACAAATGCTGAAACTACAACCTGATGTTACTCGCTACTTCACTCGCTATGGACAGCTCTAGAACGTTGTAGAGCGTAAACATCTCTAGCGTGGTCTTACTCGTTGTAGAACGGCGTGGGCGGGGGGGGGGGGAGGGGGGGGGGGGGCGAGGGGGCAAGGCAGCAAGAGGCGTCACAAGATCGCCTCATTTCTACGTAGGCACATATGGTCGCTGGTTCCATGATGTGACCTGAACCTGCCAAATTCTTCTGAACCTTGTGTGCTCGTGGAGGGGGAGCCAAGCCTTGGACCATGCGCGGCTCACAGTTCTTCGAGGGAACCATCTCTATAGGGCGCCAAAAACTACAGGGCAGTAAGTTGTTCCCGAATGTTCGCCCACACGACGTCCTCAGGTAGATCGTCTCATGGGCAGTGCAGCACCTCGCCGGGCGGGTACGGGCGCGTGGGCTGACATTTCCCCCACCGATTCATCGGGTTCGGGTCCGGGGGGCGCACGTTTCGCCGCGGGCTGTGGCTTCACGTCCGAACATGCATCCATCGCGCACAGTTGGGCAGTACTTGTGTTGTTATGACCTACCCCATTGTCGACAAACTTGACGTAGTCAGCCGCTTGTCTCAATGTTTGGGCTTGTGCAGACGCGTACAATCGATTTAAAAGCGGAGTACCCCAGATATCGCGACCCATTCCCCGTTAAGGGGTAGCTACGGCCGAATTACGATTATGTCGCAAATGTGTGACTGTGTCAAATGTGTCTTCATATAACGCTGAAAATACGGAACATTTCGCGATGGCTACGCAACAAGTCGGAGTGCGCTATATAACATCGGAGCGCGATGAGAGTCGTCTAGGCACGGCGCCAAACTTAATTTTTTGAAAGCATCATTAGTTGCGCACATGGTGCACATCCAATCGCACCCGCCATACAGCACCGTAGCTGCTCGTCCCCCAACATCTTCCATCATGGCCACCCACGCCAAGCTAATCCCAGGCACCCCCTACGGCAAAGTTGTGAGGCTTGAGGGCCTGGCCATATCACTCGGTTCTCTGTGCAGCACGGGCCGCATCGTTGAGGACGTGCGGCAGGCACCGTTTATGCGGCCAGGCAACCACATGCCATATTCGCGTTTACCCAGAGCAACCCCATGGCGAGGAAGCGTTCGGCTATGCTTTCGCGGACATACTGAACAACTGCGCTGAGCGAAAGCAATACGACGAAGCCGGGAAGAAACTCCTGCTTGAGGCAGGTTTCAAGTGTCCGATTCGGGTGTCGTCACGCTGCATTTTACCTGCTCGTGCGTACCCGACGCGATGCGTGCCCATATCTTGCACCCATCGCCCAGCACCCTCGCCCCCCCTCGCCCCCCCCCCCCCTCCCCCCCCCGCGCGCGCGCGCGCGCAGGATCTGACATGGGCATTGGCGTTAAGAACGCCTCCGTCGCTTGTCCATCCCATACTCTCACTACGAGCCGGGGGCTGGAGTCCACCCTGAAAGGTGCACTGAGTCGGCGGGTGGCTGACATGACTGCGTGGAGGATTTGAATTTCATAGGCGTTGACCACCCCGTGCCGCGTTTTTTATGTTGCTCTTGCAGCCAAGGACAAGGCGGTGCTGTCGGGTGTCTTTGACGATTGTTGGCCGCGCGACAATCAGACGGGAATCCCTTACCCTATGAAGAAGACGCCGAGGTTTTCCGTCGCCGCGCCCCCGTACATTGAGCGGATTTGCTACGATACCTTCAACTACCGTGCCGGCTACACAGCCGCAAAGTAACCACATCTACGCCAAGGAGACCGTCATGGCCGCGTTCCGAGAGTACACACCCCCTCCCTCCCACCCCCACTGCGACCATCCTTGTGGGTTGTGCTGACGGTGCACTTTGTGTTGTACAAGAAGCAGGGGAACGTGAGGAACTAACACGCTCGGCACTACTTCCAGGTTGGAAGAAGGGACCATTGCCGAGCGCGGACCGACTCGGGAAGGCCCTCGACCTTGCACATGCATGGCAAGAGAGCGAGCTGGGGAGGTACGACCGAGCCGGCAAGTGCCCCCCTTCTAACATGATATTCAAGGGCGAGGAGGAGGTCTGTGAGGTGACGCCGCACAGGGAAGCCGCAGGTGAGTCGCGTTTGTTTTGGCACTTGTTCGATTACACAGCCACCGCCGCGACAAGAATCAAATCAACACGCACACTAAGGGTCGAAGGATAGAAGACGCTTGCGTTACGCGTAACGCGGCAAACACTGCGATCTGATTGGCTGAGATTTTTACGCTCTTCGCTAAATTAATCACCGAAGACATCTGAGAGGATAGAAGACGCTCGTGCGACTCGCCGTCACGCGTCTCGCCGGCCTGTGGTTCCGCGCTGCCGCGCCCCGATCAGCGGCATTGTGAGCCGTATCCGCCCCCGATTGGCCACTGCCCACTACCACCCGAACCACCCCCGCCGCCGCTACCCGCTGCCCGCTGATACGTGTTAGTCGCTATGTCCTCTCGCGGCACAGGGGATGGTAGTTCCGCTCGCGCTGAGCGGCACCAACGACGGTCGGCAGAGAAGGAGGCCCGCGCCCATGGTTCCCTAGACGCCGATCCTCGCCGCATGTCCTCTCAATTCACCGCCGCCTCGACGCAGCATACGACCCGCGGCGCGTCTGCGTTCCGCCCGCCGCGTATGGCCGCGATTGAGGAGGAATGCGACGCGCATATGGCTGCCGCGATCCGCACCTACAAACTTGGCGGCGAGGCGGCGGAGGAAGGGGACTTCTGCGGGTCGGACTCGTCGGAGGAGAGCGAGGAAGGTGGCGCCGGCGAAGGCCTCCAACAGCTAATCCCACCCACACCGCCGGGTGCGAACCCCGCACCTAACTAACGCTGCTTTCTGCACATGTATCCGTGTGCTTCTGAAGTCGACGCTATGGCTTGTTCATACATGTAGGAGCCGTTCGGGTCGCCTGTTGTGCGCCGACGTGCCGCAACTCAATTTATGGCCGAATGTCCCTCTTCACTGGAGTTCAAGCCACTCATGGCGGCAGCCAGCACCAGTGCGCATTCTGCGAGGGGCACTTTCATGCCTTTTGTGGCGCTACGGACACCGAGACGCCCGGAGCCCCGGAGTGGTGCGGTTGCAATGGAGGTTTCCAAGAACTGGAGGCGGGCGACCAACAACAGCGTATCTCCAACAGCGCTCAGCACCAAGGGCAGTCGGCGGATAAAGGCAACGTCGGTACTGGCCAGGCTGTTGCTACAGGCAACAATGCTATTAAGAAGCGCAAGTCTGCTGGGGCAGCGAGGCAAGCCAAGCACCGGGCCAAGAAGAGGCAAGAGAAGATCGAGAGCATTGCAGGAGCGCAGCGAGGCAGAGGGCGAGGCAGGGGCGGGCGGGGCAGAGGGCATGGTGGTGGCCGCGGTGACAGCGAGGCAGACGACGACCTTCAGGCTCCTGACAGCAGAGAGGGGCATTATGAGGAGCCGGACTTCGTGGTGGCGGCTGACTGCGATGACGATGATGATGACGCCGACGGCGGCGGCAACGGCGACACCGCCAAGTATTGGTCGCCCGGCGAGACTGCGCGCCTAGTCCACTGTGTGGCCCATGAAAAGATACGCGCCCTCTTCCAGCAAATGCTTTCAGGTTTTGAGAACAGGCTTATCTATGATAATCCTAATAGGGAGAACCCATTCATTCAAATGGCAGAGATCTTCAATGATTGCGAGAAGTATCAGTTTGCCAATTTTTTCTTAGACAATCCATCAGCAGGAGAGGGCATGTTGCAGTCTTTAGACCCAAATTGTGTCAAGAAGTATAGAGATGATTCCCAATTGAAGAGCCGTTTGTGAAGCTAAAGGCCCGGCTATCTTCCTGCACCAAGAACTTTACCAGCAGCGGCAGAGCAGGCCAATCAGACGAGGCCTTGAAGAGTGAATTCTGCAGACAAAAGAATGGACAAGTCAATGTTGGCCTGTAAGTGCAATCTCCCGTGTGAAGTGTGCATGCGTAATTTACATTCTATATTATTTTGTTCACTTAATTCAGATTTTTCTACTTAATTGCATGTTATGCGCTCACTTGGCGTCACGCAGGTTGTATGCGTGGTGCTTCTCATCCCACGAGTCAGTGGGCATCTCTCAGGCACTCCTGCGCCAAGTGCCCGAGGGAGCTGCTCGCGCCCCCTTCCAATCTGGCGACTCGGCTCCATACAAAGACCCGCCCGTCCCTGCGGGGCATAGGTCTGTTACGCGGTAAGTTTGCCAGCGTCGCTGCGTTGTCATATACGTCAATACACTTTTGTGTTTTTGGTTGAAATGTGAAACTAAGTGGGTGCACTGCATTTACTGCTCGCGTTGTCAGAGTGAACATGGACACACATGCATCACAACCTGCGGGGCAACACCAGGACAGCCACTCAAGCGACTTGGTGAATGCTGCTACAGAGTTGATACGCAGCATCTCCAGCCATCAGCAGCATGGAGGTAGTGCCCAAAACATTGAGTTGCAGATTGCTGCTGAGAATCAACGCCATAAAGATGATATGATGGCTAGGCTTGCGTGCGACCCTAATGCGCCAGAGGATCTGCGCAATAAAGCAATAGCATATATGAACGAAAAGTATTTTGGGGGAAATGGTGATCACCAGCCGCAGCCCCGTGTTGATCCAAGCGTAGCACATCGCTTTATTTAGAATACTGTGCATGTTGTAGTACACATGCCGATGTAACAAATTTCTCAAAAGTTTTCACATAAATTGTTACATATCCTCTGCATATCACGCTGGCTGCTTGCGTTTACGCTTTAGGTCTCCGGCCTTCACCTTCGGCCGCTTGAGTCCTCGGGCGACAATAGAATGCCAAAGCGCCACCCGCTTAGCCTCATTCTGGCGCTTCTTGTTGCCCTCTGGGGCAGGGAAAGCGTGTTTGTCCTGGCGTCTAGCCCGGCCGCAATGATCTTTGTGCGTGCAATCCTCCTCCAGAGGCTTGGTCTCCTCCACCAGATTGTCAATGCAGATATTGTGTAGCTTCATGCACGCCTCAGTAATTGCAGCAATATTCTTCAGAGAATATCCTATGGGAATGCGCAAAACGCCAAATCTGCGCACCAGGATGCCAAAGGCGCACTCCACATTTATGCGGCTCTTAAACAGGTAGTGGTTGAAGTCATCTTTGGTGTTGTCTTTGCGGCACGCCTGTGAAGAGTAGGGCGACACCAAAGACGACGAGCATGCATATGCATCATCACCTGCAATCCAAAACCCCTCTGGGAGTGGACAATTGCGAAGGTGGTGGCCCAAGCTAGACACAGACCAAGCCACGGAATCGTGTGTCCCACCAGCAGTAGCCAAAGACATGTATAGAAACCTACGGTCTCCATCAGCTATGGCTTGCAAATTCATGCTAAAAAAGCCTTTTCTATTCAGGTAGTGAAGTGGGTTGGGAGTACATGTCAGGCGCGGCTTCAATATCCGTACACACATGCCGTCCAGCGCCCCAATACAACCATGGAGCGTGCCTTTGTTCCTGGCGTACATCGTGTCCGCGTGGGCTTGCAATGCTGCGGGGCTTAAGTCCTCCGCCGATTGGATCGGGAACCGGTGATGCATATTTATCTGAACAACGACCTCCGCCGCCGTCTTCCGCACTGTGGCTGCGTCTAGTCCAAAGATGTCCACCAGCTCTATCATACGAGCCCCTGCTAGAAAACGCAGGGTGAGCGCCACGTTGAGAACGACGGCAATGGGCTCCGTCCCTGCGTTCCTCGCGTATTTCGGGTCCTTACGCAGTGCGGGGGATAACTTGCGGACAAGAGCGCGGAATGCCTTTGGCGGCAACTTGTACCGCCTGACGAATTCCTGGCCTGTGAGGTCACGCACATGAGCCGCCCAGTCCAGGCGCCGGCGTAACTTGTTGCCATGGCGGTTTGGTATGATGCGGCCGAGGTTGAAGTGGGGCACATACTCTCTCACGATGACGGGAGCGCGACTGGCAGCGAGGCGAGCCGCCTGGCGCATACTTGCGTGACCTGACGCCAGCACCGCAAGGGCCACCGCCTGGATCGCAGTTCGCACCTCTTCGGCCGCAACAATGGAGCAGGCAAAGAGGAATATCGATGACGACAGCTCGGCAACCCATTTGGGTGTGTGGGTGCCCGCGGCGAGGGTGCTACTGGTGGGGGGCATGCTGCACGATCCTTTGGCGACGGTGGCGGCGGTGGCTGTGGATCTTGCGCATTGTGCGACGCAAAGCCGCGCCGCGGGGTCATACATGCGTTACGCGTAACGTTTTTTGGGGACTTTTTTCATTTCGAATTTTGCCCAAAAAAGTATCCGTTACGGTTTGTGACGAGTATTCGTCACGCCGGGAAGTGACGCTCCGGTGACGCCTCGATCGACGTGGCACGTTCTGCTGCGAGTATTTAGCGTTACGCGTTACGCAAGCGTCTTCTATCCTTCGACCCTAAGTTTCGCAATTGTTGCGTAAGATCCCCACCCAGTCCCTACGTAGTTTGGCGGTTAGCCGATCGTATCGAGTGTTCAGCACAACAAGATCGTATCACTACCCCTGGCGAGCACCGCCGCGTCGCATAAGCTCCACGACTTGGTGGGCGTGCTGGCGCATCAACACAAGAGGGCGGGCGGCATCATCAAGCACACCACCACCGCGGTCAAGAATAACCTGGCCGCTACGCAATCCGTCCCCGGCGACAACATCGACGAGGGCGGTAGCCCGGAAACCCCGGCCAAGAAGGCCAAGCAGCCCGCCAAGCCGGCGGCCGGAGTGCCGGCCCGGGGCCGGGGTGTTCCGGTCGCGGGCCGGCCGCCGGGCCGCCGTAGCCGCTGCCGGCACCCGCGAGCTGCAGGCTGGCCGCTGCGGCGGTCCCGGCCGAAACCGGATGTAAATAATTGATTCCGCACGCCCACTGCCTCGCGCCTCGCCGCTCACTGCCGCGCGCCCCGCTCATTGACGCTGCCGCGCGCGCGCCATCGCGGATCAGGCCAGAGCGCAGTGATATTGTCAGGGTTATGTAGAGGCATACCCCGGACTAGAGGCAGACCCCGGAAATAATATTATATGATGAGGAAGTTAGAGTTGTGATGATGAGTGATATGCGCATGATGCAGTTTATTACGAGTATGTCCCGGAATGACTACAGACGGGTGTCATTATAATGGTATATAAGATTACAGGATAAGTACAGGGTATTTACGGTATAATTACTGAGTGGGGCCGGAGCCTAGTGGGTCGGGGCACCGGTAACGGGTTTGCCGGGCAAGATTCAGGTGGCGGAAACCCTTAGCGCGCCCGTCGTGCTCGTAGCGCATGTCATGCGCGTACGTACACCCACGAAGGATGGTCGTTGCGAACCCACTGTAACATGTAGTGTGACAACCGACGGACGCAATGACGAGATAGTACATGAGGCGGATTGTTGAGCCGCCATGTGCAGGCGTGCGGATGGTTGAGCCGCATTCGGTTGTAACTGTAAGAAGCGCCGCACCGAAGAAGGTCTAAATGAAGTCTTTTAAGTGGGTGGGGGTGGGAGGGGGGGGGGGGGGGGGGGCATACACATGGCGCTCATCGCGCCGTTGAGCTGCCAAGTAAGGTTCGTTGTGCTGCGGTCACCGAAAGGTTACCTCGCAAAGCGCCATCAGCTCCGACGAAAGGCGCCCCACGCCGTCATTCGTGCTCACCTTCGCGGCCACGCCCACGATCGCCGCCACGTCCACGTTTACGCATGTGCCCAGCAAACGCCGCCGCCCGAGCAGTAGCTTTTGCAATGCTGGTGACCGTCGCACCAAAGATGCGACGTTCGGTATTCTTCACCAGCTCCCCAAAAATCGCAGGGCCCAAATGCTCAACGGCAGGCTGAAAGTGTTGGGCCTGCAACACATCGTTGTCACAGTGCACACGCTTAATATCATTAAGCCTCCTAGACGAAAGCGGAACCCCTTGTCGATGGCCTCGGCATGATTCCGGGCGCGCGCGAGGTAGGGGGTGAAGTATCCATTAGTAGCAAGACGTAGGGTAGCAACTCGTCGAGGGCCAATGTAAGAGCAGCCATATGGGCCCCAAAGCACGCCATCCAAAGGTACTCCCCCTGAGCCGGCAGACGCCGATCATCTTGCTTGAGGTACTCGTCGTTCGTAAGGTCGCTTTGTAGGGGAAAGAGCCCAGGCACTCGGCTGGTCACTCGACCGTCCTCGTAACCAAACGCTGCTCGTTGCAGTAGTTCGGGCACCGCGAGGTAGTCGTCCTCGTCACTCACGGATTTTGCTCCGACAAGACCGCGCGCTCTAGGCTAGCTCCGGCAAAGTAGCCAAGTCGGTGTTCACTGCGGCTTCCGCGCCGCCTGTCGGTTGTCCGGCGACGCGCTGCTCGGAACAAGAGCCATGTGCTCCGTCTCCATCAACAACACGATCATACGCCGTCAATTGGGCTATCGTCGATGTGAGCTCGCGCTGCAATAAAGACTAGGCTTGCATGCCTGCTTGTAGCGATTCGAGCATCGGCTCGACGGCGGGTTCTTCTCTATCTAACATATAGTGACGCACGGACGTACGACTGAGAATGTCACACACGGATGATAAGCCGGGTGTGGTTTTGAAACAACATGTGACCCTTGCTCGCAGCAGGTTACGAGACAGCTAATCGTTGCGTGTAACGCAGCGAAACCGGAAGATGGCAGTCTTAGCCGTTACGGCTGCTTTTATATATACTCTTGTTGCACCCAAAAGGGCTTAACGACGGGTGAACTAGTAACCCGTACCACTTAGCAGCAAAGGTAGCCGGAAAAGCGGGTAGAAAAGGAGGAAACCCCATAAACAAGTTTAGATCATACTACGCTCGTAGTATGGATATAGCAAGTGGTGCTACATCACTAGCAGTAGCCAATACAGTAGTCGCTACTACTTACAGATACCTGTGCATGGCGGTAAAGGTCGCTATATAAATATTGTGTATTTGAAAGGCACGCCCCGGCCCGCCGCCTGCCGCATATCGCAAGCGCAACTTACACTAGTCGTTATTGTTTTCCACGGCGCACAAGCAGTACGACATCCACCGGCGGCTCCTCGACCATTCACTTACTTATATCGCATTTCGGCATTTCGCAGGTGTCATAGTAGAGGCCCACTCTCCCAAGTGCCTCCTTACCAAGTGCAAGCTTTCGCGGCATCGTCTGCCCCACCGCCTGCCTGCTTCGACATGTGATTCCGCTACGCTCGTCCGCGTCAATGAATTCGTGCCTTTTTTTGCTAGTGGCGGCGTCGCCCCATTTTGCCCCCCGAGCCTCTTATGCCTCCGCACCGTCACTTTCGCGGCGCGAAGAGATGACGAAGGAACCCCCATCACCTCGCCGTGCTGCTTCATCGACACCAACCCCAGCAGCAACAGCAGCGGCGCCGAGCGAGCTCCTGACTTCATCCGGTTGGGAGCGCTGGATACGCCGTTATTGTACGGCTTGCGGTTATTGTCTTGCCGCGCGAGGTTGAGATCGTGCGACAACCCGACGTCAGGGTTCCGGCTGCCACCGATAAACGTGTCCGGCGGCGGCGATGTGCTGGCGGCCGTCGACGGCGAGGAGGCGACCGGCGACGACGAGGATTTCTTCCGCGATTTTTGGGTAAAGTAGATGCACATCGCGGGCGGAAAACGCGATGTGAACGGGCCGCCCTCCCGGGGAGGCTGTTTCGCGGAGGGGCTCAATAAGAAGCTGCGGCATTGAGGCACTCGGCGCATCATGCCAGGGATGGCACCGACAACTGAGCGGAGCGCCGCGTCGCCCGCGAAGACGACACCATGCGTAAAATCCCCGAGATCTGACGAGTCTGCATGCACCGCTCCAATTAATTGTCGCCACTAGGGCATTTGTCGTCTGGGTCCCCAGTGCCCAAGCCGAGGCTGATGCTGCGCTGAATAGCCGAGCAAAAATGAATAAAAAGCAATAACGAAACGTAGAGTATAAATAAAAGCCGTGGCACTTGCGGTCAAAAGCAACAGTATAGAGAAATGCGCAAAATTTGGGAGCAGAGACCGGTGCACCTGCAGTCAGAGTCATCTGCTCAGCGTGACCCTCTCCTCCGGCTACCAACTGGCATACAAGTTCATTCCGCAAGGTTCCCGCATTTCGCCATTTCGGCTCAGAGGCAATTGGAGCTCGCATGTTGATGGAGAGATTTGGTTGTGGTGCAATGCGCCGGTGAAACGCACGGGCATGTATGGCTGAAGCTTGTCCATGCATACATCAAGAACTACGCCTCTTACATAAATAGGAGCTGGCCTTTTGGCGCGGTTTACCCTTTGCTAGCGAGTTGGTCAGCTAGGATCTGTCTGCGAAGCGTTGGACATGCATGATTGCATCGGAGAAACTGCCTACCTCATCTTACCGATTCCCAATGATCCTCCCCCCTCTCTCCCCAGCTATTTAATCTGCGCCTTGGTCGCCGTTCTCGTTTGTGTGCTTCTAGGGCGACGTTGCGTGTCAAGTGCATGGCTCGGTGGTGTTCATGTGGTTTGCCAAGTGCATGGGGTGTCAAGCGGAGGAGCAATAATGAAGGTCAAATACAGTAGGACCTAAGGCATTACAAATTAAGGTGGTGCTAAATGGGTGCTGATCCACCTACATTATCCCTATCGAGCTATTCTTGCTGTCTGCCGGTAGAAGCATTCACTATCCACCGCACAATTAAATATACGGTTTATTCCTCTAACAGTAGCTTAAACTATTGTAGACTATTGTAAGCAGCATGCTAGTGTCTCCCCATTGCCTAGCGTACCCCGCCGAGTCCACCCCCGCAACCATGAGTGCGCACCGGCCCTCGCGGGTTGTCCCACTTGGCCATGGGCCGGGCGGTCAACAACGAATCCATCCCTTCAAGTTTTTTGGCACGCGACTCCATCGGTATGCCCACGGGCGATACCCTGTCATGCTGCAAGGGCGGCGCTTGCGTTCAAAAGCTCGCGGGCGGTGCCCTTTAGTCCGAGCGCGGCCCAGGTCGAGGCCTTCTTGAAGCGTGTGGCTTCCACCCGACTGGAGTTGTACAAAGAGAAGACTCGGGACAAATCTCGCGATGAGATCATCAACAAACTTCGTGCGTCATTCCGCCATGATGTTATTCACGTCGACTTTTCCGTCTCGCGGAGGACCTGCATGCCTCGCAGCTTTCCGGCCGGCAAGAATACCACTAGGAAAGCATGAAGGTATCCATCCCTATTGCTAAAGCCTTTACCTCCCAGGGACGATATTTCATGTTATCGAAATTTGTTCTGCAAACCAATCTCTAGCATCTGCCCCGATTTTACAAAGACAGCTTATGCCTTTAGCTCCTAACCCCATGGCGGTATTCCCACTTAGCCCGGGTTTGTGGGCGACCCCACTGACCTACGACGTTCTCCCGTCCAAACAAGTATGCCGTGCTCCTTGGATGCTGGCCTTTCTCGCGGTCTCCGAGGGTCGCATGCTGAAGATTCAAAAACATGCGGTTGCACACAGCACCGGCATAACCAAGCGATTTGAGCACAGCCCAAGGCAGCGAACGAAGCTGGAAACCGCCAAGGCGTGGCTTGACGATAACGATAACGAAGCTTCCCATGTGCTCCCGTGGCTGCCGATAACGAAGCTTCCCGTCGACCACTTCGAGTTCTTCTACAACGACACCGGTGTACAAATTCCACTCGCTGCCCGGATGCGCGAGAAAGTAGTAGTGGGTGGCTATGACGTCGTGAACATGCTAGCATGGAAGGCATCACAAATATGCCAACAAAACTGGCACGGACACCAAAATCAAGGACGCTTTGATGTTGAAAGTGCATAGGAACTTAAGCGAGTACGCGTTGCGTCTAGATACCGATGACGACATGTGGGATGGCGTCATGTTGCCACCAGACTGCCATAGGCGTCTAGAGCTCATGTGTCAAAGGCGTGACTAGCTTGGCAAGGTAGGTCTCATCCAACATGAGTGGCTCGCCCTGCTAAAAGAACACAAGCGCAAGAACAAGGACATCTGCGTGGATGAATACGATAGCGAGGGGGGGTTCGATATGTAACAAATTGCGGCTTTATAGTCGCTGATGTGTATTGACACGTACCGTGTGGTTTCGGAGCCCCTCCACGGAATGCATTGAAAATACTTAGACAGCAAGCATAGCGTTGCGGTGCAGTACTTAGTGGCTTCATCAAGTTGGGGGTCAAGCGTGGTAGTACTTAACGTCTTCACCGCCGGTGACAACACAATCGCCAGTCCTTTGCGCTTAACAAAACGCCCATGTCACTTCGAAGGTCGTTGCATCCTTCAAATTGTAATTAAAATAATTGGTATTGGCTAACAATATGTTGCACCTTCGCGTCGGAGTATACGCGTGTCAGTATTGTAATATTGTCTTGTTTACGTTTAAAGACTTTAATGTATTAATTCTAACTCTAATTCCCTCTTCGCCGGGGATCAAACATGTTATTTGTCCACAGACCGGTTGCGATTGTACGGTATATGTGCTAACTGTCTAGGTTTCGCCCTGCGCATTTCATCTGGGATGAGAGCTACCCCCCCCCCCCCCCTTGGTAGTGTAACTATTCAAGTAATTGCTGATCTATGTCCCTCCAAGTTGCTACTTTTGGAGTAAATGGCCATGGCTCCGCTGCTGGCGTGTTTGGCGCGCGGGGCGCGCGGCGCATTGCTGTTTACCTGGCCGGCAGCGCGCGCGCGGCATGCCCCCGCCACATGGCGATGATGAAGCAATCAGTGCGCTGAAACGTGCTGATAAGGCGTTGCCGATAGCAACCACACGATTTGACAGCAAGGCGCTGATGATAGAGTGATACGGTTCTGCTGTATAGCGGGCGGCATGGCTTGCTGGGAAAGGGCGCGGGGGGGGGGGGGGGGGGGGGGGGCATGTTATTACTCGAGGAATTATTGGTTTACCTCCACCCGTGTTTTACATGTAAGGGGTAACTCTCATCCTAGCATTTCATCAGATAATCAAGATCGAGATCAACATTGTTACACTCGAGAGCAACGCGGATTATGAGCACTGGGCAATACGCGAATGAGCATACTTCATTGTGGCCTCTCATTCGACGGTGGGATCCTTGCATGAGCGGAATCTAAGGTACCCGATTATCCTTCGCTTACTTCTTGTCAACATTTCCTCATAATCGACGCACGTTGTTGCATTGATTCTGCCATTTGGCGGTTGATGTGGTGGAATATGTGGATCATAACGGCACTTGGCCATACCTGAGCAACGGGTCGAAGTTGCACATAGCGGACCAAACACCGATATGACGCCTCGGCGGGCTCTATAATGAACTGGGCGCGAAAGACGAAGAGCCGCGAAGTGAGAGATAGCATACATGAGGGTCAGCCCAAGGCTGCGACGGAAGGAGGTGGGGATGGAAACGGAAGAGGATGGCCGGTTGCCGGAGCTGTAATACACAAAACACATGTGTCTCCCGTCTATGCTTGGCGTAGATGGCATGCCCTTAGAGCGACACGGTCCGGGCGGCGGCGCGGAGCAGCGGACACGAGATTATCATTCAATTTCATTTCAATTTCAATTTGGCGCGTGTGCCGGTTAGATAAGTCTACTGGGAATTATATTCCCGTTGCGGGCAGTGTGGGGGCGCTCGACCCGGCGGCCACCGCTGCATGGGATACAAGTTGGCGGGAGGCGGGCTATCATTGTCCATCAATGATAATCCTCCCACCAGCTTCCCCGCCGCAGCCGCTATCCACACTGGTGGCCCATGTGGGAGAGTCAAAATGGCAAGGAGTTTGACTTGCTGGCATAGTAGAATCTGCGGAAGTACGCATTTCCTCATCTCAGCAAGATAGCACCCGGTCACCCCCGCCTAAATTGAGCATCCCTTTTGATGCAGGGTGGATGCACGACGACGTATAAAAAAAGAGGGCCTTAGAGACTGTCCTAAAGCATTAATTACCTGATTATTGTGTGCACAAGTCTTTAGCTTTCCGCCGTCTCCCGGGATCGCTAGTGCTCCACATGATATGTAGTGCCATAGTTGTGCGGACCGGTGATACACATGGATGCTAACGAGGTGGCACTCATTGGCACATCCCGCAATGCCGTGTTTAGTTACAAATCATAGCCTCAATATATGTGCATGCAACATGCTAGATGCATGCATAATCATTGATGATGCATTACCGATTAATCAGCAATTAATCGATTAATCGGCATGCCGTTAATCAATTCCATCAATATAAATTAAGTTGGAGCCAATCGATAATTTAGTAATTGCTACTATCAATAATTGCGGAAGCTTATCCATGTTCTCATCTTCTAGCTGGCAGCAGCCAAGCGCGAGGGGTGCGGGTGATGGGGTGGAGTGGGCCGCCCTGCTGGGCCCAGCAGCCTAACCAAGACCGTGAGCATGCCCGTAAGGTGCTTGCGTATGCGGGGGAGGTCCTGTCCATGAGGTCGACTGCAGTTTGCATCAATTGTTCGCGGAGTTGTGCGTCCGGTGAGGCGCGTCATGGCCGGTAAGATCCGCCGGGAGGCGGGTCCTAGCCTGAGGCGATCCTCCGCGGTGGGTCGGGGTAATTTCCGGCGGGTTGGTTCGGGTGGAGGAAGGTGTGCGCCTGCTTGTGTTCCACTTTCTCTTACAAGATAAGGGGCGGCATATCCTGGAAGCATGGAAGAATGGGGTAGGGGCAGGCATGCCAAGAAATCAAGCCGGGACCGCGCCTCGGTGGCACTATGAAACGGCAACGTTGACGAAGCCGAGTCGGCTTCGGGGCATCGGACGTGCTGGGCGGGCGCAGCGTCGACATGCCGAGGCGGGTCGCAGGAGGTAGGGGGGCGGGCTGTCGCCGGTGTCTCGAACGACGAGTAAATAAATCGCGAAAATACGAAATTGTTGATGAGAGCTCTAGGCAGTAGGTACATGGCTCGGTGGCTCGGCGCACTGGATTTTACGAGGTTAACCTATCTTGGTGCTCGGTATCGCGAGCTAGGGTGTAGAGGCGGGTTGCGGCGGCACGGTGCCGACGGCTTGGGTGGGGTGAGGTGGGTGGGTGGGCCTTGCTGGCCGCGGGTACTCCGAAGAGAACGCACTCCTCCGACCGTATCCGCTCGTGAGGCGACACTACGGAAAGTGTTACTTTTCTTAGCACTTTAAGAAGCGGCGGAGAGTATGAAGTCCAACTTATCATGGGCTCGCCTACCGTTCGTCAATATTTCGCACCTATTAGACAGGTCCGATTCGATTTTATGTTTAGGACCCCCTCCCTATGTTTCCATCCCCCCCCCGTTGTACTTAATTTATGCTAATCTCGTCGTGTACTTAGTAGAACATGCTCAAAGTTGCATAATAAGTACCACTGACATGACTTTTTCTAATGTTTCAATGCATGCATGTGTGCAAAAGGGTTCTCCCTGCCATGTGCAAGCATAAAATGGAGAGGGGGAGGGCCACTTTTGGGAACCATCACCATATTACAGCCAGCATCATGACAGCCCAACCATACGGTGGCCCTATCCACCCCTCCATGTAGTGCTATGATGCTGCTAAGTTGATGTATGCCACTGCTATGTGTTGTTGCTCTCGCCGCGCTGCGCTGCCTTGCTGCGCAATGCTGCCTGCCTATCAAGTTCTCGCATCTTCTCAGCACAGCTGGCCTTGGCGCCCCTCACGAGCACGTGATAGCCGGCACGCTCACAGGTTTTGCGCAATGGCAAAACAGTGGTGTATACAGTCCGTAATACCTCATCTATGAGTCCTCCATCTCCATCACCTGAACATCAGCATAACGAATCATGAGTGGGAGCAGTGGGGCAAGCGTGAAGGGGGGCTGAAGGCAGTACATAGTAGCATCATACCTCACATGATGATGATCCAACACACTTTGCACACCAGGTGGGGATAAACTTTCAAGTGGGATTCTTCTTCTTGTGTGTGTAATACTCAATCTCCGCCGGAGCAGCACCGGTCAGGCGGGAATCACACACAAAGCAAGCGTGATGAGGATGGTCCTCATCCAGAGATTGCATGCCACACATGTGTTCGAGCCAGCCACTACTTGCGCCACAGGAAGGCGACATGATGGTTGATCAGTGGCGTGTCAGCTGCAAATGATATACTGACTGCGACATGCATGGGGAGGCAGAGCAGCTCACCGCTAGCTAGTAGTCTCCTTTGGTGTGACAGCTGGCTCCTCATCAGCTCGCGATGTAAGCACCATGTTGCAACATGCTTGCCAGGAGACGAAGCACCTTGGCTTCTTGCAGTCCGGCTTCTTGCCGCGCACAATTCCACGAAGCCGCCCAATGCCACCGATCTGAAATCCCGTCCGATTGCCAACTACACGAGCACGGTCTGAATACAGGATGACACGGCATTGGCAATGTCTTGCATGGAGCCGACTGTGTTGGCGGTTCACTAGGCGCGCTGCCGGGTGCGACTGCAGGCCCCGGCCACGGCCCCAACCATCCCCGCTCGAAGTCGAGCATAGATTTGGCAAGAAGCAAGCCCTCCCATATTACAGTGATCTTCACGCGAAAGTCGTTGTTGTCAGCCATCTTGGCGAGGGCGAGGGGTGAGATGGTGGGTTAGCGTGGGCCATCGGGAAGTGTCTGTCCAGCTTGGCAAGCGCCGTCCAAGGATATGCCTGGCATGGATATCAAAGACTTTCCGTGCGTTGTCTACATGGATATTAAAGACGCTATCCACGTAACCAAGACAGTATATTAACGGTGGCGGTGCGGGGCTGAGCCCCCAGCCGCTCATGCACCGCTTCCAGCCACCAAGTACTGCTTAAGTACATGAACGTAAAGTTGAGGCCACTTACAAAGTGAACTCCCCCCCCCCCCCCCCCCCCCCCCCCCCCCCCTCCGGACAGTAGAGGACTAGACAGAACATGAAATGGGACCCACTGCCTTGATACATATAGTCGCTAATCGATAGTCGCTATTGATCGTACATGCTGCAGGCGGGGGCGATGTCGTCAGGTGCAGTATGTATTGACTTTCGTACGATTACACAAGCATGTGTTTAATCTACATTATCAGGGCTTTCACAAATTTTAATTACATTGATTTTAATTGCATCAGGGCTTTCACAAATGGGCACTATAAACAGAACTAACAGCAACAATGAAAGGTTGCCAGCAAAAGAGAGACATAAAAGAGAGCATGTGTTCAATCCTTTTAGTATATCCTGCTGGTTGCGGGCCCCTTTAAAGTACTACTTCGGCTTTTGTTATGCCACCCCGTATATATCATAACTGTAGTAGGGAGATAGCGACAAGTAGATAGCTACGGATCGCTACTGTGTCTAGCGCGGTGGATTTTCTTTCTGGCGCCTTTTGTAATTCACACGAGCAGAGTAAAAGTACAAGTAAAGTTCGACACGAGCAGAGTAGTCAGGTAATCTTACGCTCGCAGTATGTATGGAGATAGCTGCTGCTGCTACATTAGTTAATACATGAGCTTCCTGCAAAAGGCGATCAAGAAACCACCCATCAGTAACGTTGTTGCTGTAGTGTTGGATCTTATCTTTTGTTGCGTCTAGCTCATGTAATCATCTTATCTTTTAGTACTATTTTTAGCAGTAAGTGGATTTGTTCCTGCCCTTTTTGTAATTCAAACCGTAACGTGATACTAATAGTCTCGCGGTAGTCTCATGTTGCTTGCGCTTTTTGTATTAATCAAACCACTACCGGTGCCCGGTCCCTGTACCAGACAGGCGGTCGCAATATATTTTTAGTGTATTTGAAAGGCACGACCCGGCCCGCCCTCGCTGCATATCGCAAGCGCAACTTACACTCACTTACTGTTTTCCACGACGCGGCTCATCGACCATTCACTTACTTATACCGCATTTCGACAGTTCGCAGGTGTCATAGTAGAGGCCCACTCCACCAGTGCCTCCTTACCAGGTGCAAGCTTTCG